>JAMKCH010023758.1:0-21031 GCA_023653785.1 Ophioderma brevispina
AAACATAAATGCCCCCCCCCGGATAATGGCGCGCCCCTTGGAAGAGAGAAGTTTTAAATTACCTGTGATAGTGGTTTAGGCGGTTTTTAGCTGTAATACCTCCAACAGACACCGTGTTTGGCTGATATGGACGCGGAAATCCAAAAACAAAATGGCTGGTGATGAACCAAATCTCAGCCTCAGATAAACTCCGAGATGTGGAAGTGTCTGGCTGATGTTGTATTTTCTTTTCATGTCATCAAAACCTTTCATGGGCATCTCGGCTAGCATCCACTGAAGGGCAGAGAATAACGTATTCTTGAAAAAAAAAAAAAAACCTATCTCGGAAGGCCATTCTTCCGAATATACGGGGTTGATCTCAGGGTTGTAAGCCGGGTTCACAGGGTTGCAATACAATCTAGCGTGCATAGAAGGCGGTATAGCAGGCGTTATCGATACAAAAACGTACATTCAAATGTTGGGCTATGAGTACTGGACACATAAGCAATGTGTGCGCAAAAATTAAGTCAAACTTTGATTTTCAAGTCTTTTCAAGAGTTCTTTGTTAATAAAAACGTCTTCACATGTCTTTGCCATTAGTTCTGGAAACTTTTGTGCTCCAAGTTTCATCATTTCAAAGTAACTGCCCTCAAGCGCAAAGCCCGTCATCTTGGTCTGAAACTCACGAAAGGTTTTCACTGTTACTGACAATTCAAAGCGCTCGGTATTGTAGGGCTCATTAGGCATGTGTTTTCGTGACAAGTTCTTCAAAATCTGCTGCCACTAGTACAGTCACGTTATGGTTGCGTTCAATCATTGCTGTAGCTGCGGATGTTAATGTGATCATTTGACTACCAGATTCAGGAGCAAGCATGACCAAGTAGTTGTCCGCATGTACGAACAACAAGAAGTTAAACAGCAATCATGCACAAAGGCAATGGGATCATTACAGAACACAAATCCACACATTGTTTTACGTTCATGTACAACACACAAAATGGCGCATTATGTTTTCATGTTGTCAAAACAAGTCACGTACCATACATACAGAGCTTACAGTCATGCAAAATTTTAATGACCTTTTTCTTCCTTAAGATCAATGATGTATGTCAACATGAATAATGTTTTGGGTTTGATTCGTTCATTTTTACAATCGAACAAGCGAAAAAAAACACGCATTTTGGTTGAAGAACACCAATGTCAGATAAAAAACTGTTGTGGCAATTGTATTTGGTATAAAATGGTGATTTCTGGAGCTTCTAAACATATCAAATATACGCATGATTCATCCCTAGTCTAACAAAGAAGGGTGAATAGCTACACCCGGTGTACGTTATGGAACTTATGGGGTAGGAGAGGTTGTTTGAAATCTGAAAGATTTAGTTTTTTTACGCTGTGGAAAAATGATGAAGCTTACTCTGTAGGTCTATAGGTCAGAATATTTCTTTCATTCATACATACCCCCCCAACACAGGGCACATTTGTTATAATGTGTCACTCTGGTTAAAAACGAAAATTGGTGTGGATGGCCCGGGGTGGGTGCGGGAAGTGTATAGCTTCGCAACCGTCGTTTTCTTAGATACATTTTCTCTTGCAAAGGTGATAAAACAATCTGAAATTCCTATGTGGCTCACAATAAATGATGGATATGGGAAACGGTACTAAAAAGTAAAATATTAAGTAAGGTTTGCTTTGAATGTAGCTTCGAAGCGTTCATAGCCTGATTGATAAATCTTTCTCAATTTGCTGATGGAAAAAAAAAAATATTTATGGCCGGTTGTAGATAGCCTACCTACAATGCATTCACAAATGTGAAAACTGTGTAAATAGTAGTGAAGTTGTTGCTGGAGTAAAAGATGTTAGTAGATGAATTTGGTCGTATTTGTGATTGTCTCTTCATCATACCTTTCCACCCTGGTAGACTCTGTTAAGGTTATAACACATATGTGGTTTCGAAATGGTTTCACAAAAATCTAGTTGCAAGGTCTGTTACCAATAATACCTCTAAAAACTATGGCTTGCTTTACTCATTTGAATGTACTTGCATGTTGATTTCAAATACGGTCACGAACTGCATATTCTGAACGTTTAAAAAAACATATTTAGCACTCTAAGTACATCGCATTATTATGGTAAAGCGAGATAATATTGCAAGATGATTCTGTGCTCCATGACATGCTTAGAAGAGTTTATGCACAACATTTGGTGTATAATTTGTGTGATTCCTTATTAACATCTAATAGCCTATTTCTATGTGTTGCTTTGGATAGCCTGCATGGACCAACTGCGTTAGTACAGCACAATTGGAGAGCTAATTGGTACAACTAGATAAACTAGTTAAAAAACTAGTTAAAACGGCCAAATTAACCTAAAATAGTAAAACTAGACATCGTTTTTACGAATTTATATGTTAGTAGAATTACCAAAAAATAGTTCAGCAAATAGTAAAGCGTGCCTACCAACTTTTTAATTCAGTTTAACGAACTTTTTCTCGTTCAGAAAACTCATTGAGTATGCCCAAAGATTAAACTAAACTCATAAACCTTCTTTACCAATAATTTAAATTGGTTAAGCGTAACTTACAAACCATCAATTAGTAAAACTAGACATCGTTTTAACGAGTTTTTTATTAGTAAAAAACTACTGGTTGATGTTTTCAGTATGACCACCCCTTTAAATCTATTACCAGAATGTTTACACTCAGAGGGCGTATTGAGTCAACCCACAATGCACCAGTTTTGGGAAATATCACACCAATAGGGCCATGTGATCAGAAGAAATTCTGACTTTTGTGCTTATTTTAGCCCTCAAAGCATTAGTACTTGGGGAATTTTTAGCATGATCATGAAATGTCTTGTTGCTCTTGAACTTTGAAACACTTTTTATCCCTAAGTACTGACATGTGTTTAGTACAGTACAATATAGGCACATTGCAATGCATTATGGGATTGGTTCAAAACACCCTCTGGTTTACACTTAAGTAGTATAATTTCATGGCAGTAAATCAATACAGATCGGAATAGTATTTTTGAAAAAAAATCATCGGAATTCCTTCAGGGTTTTATATTACCCCGCTTTACACTATATTTTATGATGAAAATCGTTCCTTTTTAATCACCAATCGAGCCACTCAGACAACAGTCTCCCATTTAATTGTAAAATTCTTTAAATATTTTTTAAACTTATTTCTTTTGGTCTGGCTTTTAAGTCAGCCTCGACTTCAATATCGTCATCATTATTTCCATTGTCTATTTTCGCATCCTCCTTTTGTTCTTCAAGATGCCTCTTTTCGGAATTATATGATGACTTTGGTAAATTTGCTCTTTGTATCTTCATACTGGCCGATTTCAGGTTTACACCTTTCTCAAAACCTTCCAACGATCCCATACTTCTAGTGCTTGCCGGAAGACGCATTCCGTTAAGGTTTGAGCTCAGAACAACTCGTATACCACCATCCCCCTTGATATATCTGAGCACAATTTCCCGTCTGGTAGGCATCATGGTCAGCATCCCAGGTGCTGAAGGCGTGATGGTTGTGCCATCGCATAGCGTCACCTATTTGACACACAGGAAAGTAAACAATCAATACGTCACACTATGTTATGGGCTTCTTAGGGAGCGGTCATTATTTATGCCAGGGGGAATGGAGGATTTCAACTGGCGTAAATAATGACCCCTCCCTTAGACGCAGTGACGTAGATACCACTGTGTAATATACACTCTTCTTAGCGCAGATCACTGTTTAAAATACACGCTTCACGTTTGTCATAATCCTAGGTTACCATAGGAAAACATAAATAATAAAAAAATGCAACATAATTGATTTTTTCTCTTTGTTTTATCAATGGCTTTTAAGGTATGGTATATGACCCTTTGAAATGGTTACTCGGTGACTGGAACCCCCCCCCCCCCCGTCAGTAAATATTTAGTTATATCCAATACAAGTACCAATGTTTGATTTATAGAAATTTATAAGGTATTGATAGGACATTCACAAACTCACACGGTCTCATTGGTCACTATTTTGGATGTTGACTTATCTGCGTCGTATCTACACAGTGCTGCCTTTTCTCATAGAACCGTGTTTACATCCTGTCTTGTCTGCGTCGGATCTACAGTGCGAGCGAACGTTCTGCACATACTCACCTGCGTCTTATTCGCAAAATCGGGAGCACAAATCCAATGGCCAATTTTCACCCGACTTTGTGGAGACATTTACAATATAAAACATAATATATTTTTATAAAGAAGAAAAGAAATAAACTTTATAAAAACCAAAAACAACAAAATTCTCCTCTAAGCTGGTAAGTGTTGTTCATGAAAGAAAAGTTTACCGAAAGATTTTCAATCGCAATTTTCTTAGAAACGGTGTTTCGTCAGATAAGAATGTGAGGTGGGCGACGAACTGATGGAAGGGTAAATGTATTGATTATCTTGTCCATACCATACTTATTGATTGTTGTTTTAACGGATCCACCAGGGTTTCCTTATATCCCTCCCTTGACCGATTGATTGTTGTTCCATATACACTTTGTACAACATACCTGCATTACCACTATAACGTCCTACGGCCAGCTGGTAGAATAATTCTTCATCGCCTATATTGAACGTATCGTATTCTGCATATGCGGTATTTCCCTGATAGTCTTCCAGGTCGATCTTAAGTTTGTAAATATCTTGAGTGCTAAGACGGTGTATTTTGTCGTTTCCCAACCAAAAGTCTCCGGACATATCGCCAAAGCCTTCCTTGTATTCTTGCCAAGTGCGCGAGAAATCGTAATCGGTCTCATGCCTCTGTATTACCTGTGCATTGATAATATTACACTTTCCTTTAGTAATCATGCTGACCATGCGTTCTCATATCCTTCAGCAAAGACTCTCAGTAATAATAAAATTAAAACGGCAGAACGACTCTGCATTCAGACTGAAAACCAATACATTTTAAGATCCCACAAATGTTAAATATTTAAAAGAATGCAATCTTTCCTCCACAAAAATCCACCAATACTTGCGCATATGTTCCTAAGTACTGAGAAAATGACAAATTGGCTAAGTTGACTTTCGTTAACTTATTTTGCACCTCAAAAGATCCCCAAATGATAAGTGAAAAGTAAGCGCAAATTAACTTCTTTGTGGGGAAGGTTCAAATTTAGTCGATGAGAGAACAACGGTACTTTATGTGAGATGCTGGTGGTAGGCTAAAATATTCTTATTAAATCATATAAACGATGATTATAAAGGGTTTAACTGCATTGGACCTAATACAAACCACCTGAGGTATAAAATTGCTTATTTCTTACTAAATGATAAAGTTATTAAACTTAATTGATTGCAAAAGCCTTATCCGGATGATACTGGATACCAAAATGAGAACGGAAGGCTGCAAAGGCAAACTCATTGGAAATTATTCAGTTATCATAGCTATTGAGTAATTGTTTTTTTTTTTTTTTTTTTTCATATGTTCCTAAATACTGAGAAAATGACAAATTGGCTAAGTTGACTTTCGTTAACTTATTTTGCACCTCAAAAGATCCCCAAATGATAAGTGAAAAGTAAGCGCAAATTAACTTCTTTGTGGGGAAGGTTCAAATTTAGTCGATGAGAGAACAACGGTACTTTATGTGAGATGCTGGTGGTAGGCTAAAATATTCTTATTAAATCATATAAACGATGATTATAAAGGGTTTAACTGCATTGGACCTAATACAAACCACCTGAGGTATAAAATTGCTTATTTCTTACTAAATGATAAAGTTATTAAACTTAATTGATTGCAAAAGCCTTATCCGGATGATACTGGATACCAAAATGAGAACGGAAGGCTGCAAAGGCAAACTCATTGGAAATTATTCAGTTATCATAGCTATTGAGTAATTGGAATCATATGAGCTTATGCTCTGGCCAATTTATGTTATTTTTTATACAATGTGAAACTTACCGTCCAACCATCACCACCATCATCATTGTCGAAATCACAATATACTCGTAATGGCCCCTGTCCGTCGGTTGGATAAATGCAATATTCACCGCTAAAAACTCCATTCGTAGTAACATCATTACAATCCTTTGGTAATACGTTAGCCTGAGAAGCTGGCGGACAAGCCGTGTCGCTATAATCGAAGTAATATTCATCATAGTTTGTAGGATACGATGACCAACTCAACCACTCCGATGACCTTTCTTCACCACTACCCGACTCAGTTGTATTGGTCTGCGCTTTACTGTTTTCACCAGATGTCAGGGGTGCCTCTGTAGTATTTGTAAGAGCTGTTTTGCCATCATTTAGGTCTACGATCGAACTTGTTGCCTCTTCTGAAAGAACAGTGACATCCGAAGGTATTTCTGAAATAGATATGGTATGAGTTGCTCATACTTTCACTGGGAGATGGAACCGAATCCGAACTCTCATCCGATATGTAATTTGATGCGTCAGCGTAACCATTTAAGCTTTTATTTCGTGAAGCACTTTGATCATCCGATGTATTTTCTACATCTATGTTGAGCTGGTGTTCATCATCTGCGTCACCTGAACTGAAATTTCCAACTTGTTCTTCGGTTTCAACTTGGTGTCCTTGCATCGCAGCAGAATTGTTCGATGAAATATTGTATCTTTCATCTAAGGAATCAGTTGATATCAATCCACCGTATTCATCAAATTGGTTTTGATCTGACATTCCAAATGCCAGTGTCTCATTGTCCTCCTGATTAGACTCAATTGGGGTTGGAAAGTGTTATCTTGTGTGCTGCTTGATAGATCATGATTTTGCAATCCTTCCTGGGTTTGGTTAATTTCTGCATATCCAGAACTGGAATTTTGACCAACAGTGGTACCCATTAATCCATCTTTTTCGAAGGTGAAGTTGCTTGTCCGCATTCTGGTTGACAATCCATATGAATGATTTGTGGATGTAGGAAGCACTTCCGATGAATTGCTTTCTATCATGTCTTGATCTCCTCCAATAAATAAGGACTTGGATGTATTGTTAAACTCGTGCGTGTTATTGAGATCAAGCGATAATTCTTCGGGGTTTTCAAGATTTTGAATGCTGCCATTGTTCTTTTGGATCTTTCCCAGAAATTTGTCGTCAGTTGAAGATACATTCTTATACTTCTTCATGTCTGCTAAAGTGACATTATCTCCATTATCATTTGAAGTCAGATTTACTTCTTGTGATGAAATTATATCTCTGGCAGTTTGATTTTGATTTACAACTAAGTTTAGCTCACTTTGTTTCAGATCACTTCCACTTTCGCCTATGTAAGTTGCGTTACTTTTTTCGGTTCCGTTGGAATACGAATGGTTTCCACTGTTAAGTTGCTGATATGCATCGTAATTCCTTGATCGGTTACCATAGTCCATGTCTTCACTCACCTCATATAACTCGGTTTTATTTGGGTTTGAGCCTTCATATACGTTATTGTAATTGTCATACCCATTCTGATCTGAGATATTCTTGACCGAAACAGCGGTAGATGAGCTATTTGTAACAGTCGAGCCATTGATGACTGTTGATGGATAAACAGGCGTGTATGCGCCTGTGATGGACAAGTCAGTGGTGTTCATACCTGATGTAACGTTAGTTGAAGAGGGAAAACTCATTGAGATATTTGTAGAAGAAACATTAGAAGGTGCAGATGTCATATTTGTTTGTGTATTCGTCACATTGTGCTCCATGAATTCACTGAACGGCAGTGCACTGCTGCTTTCCTCGTTATAAACATCTTCGTACATTCGTTGTTCAGATGTTGTTGATTCTAGTTGTGAGTCCGAAAACGCAACCGATTCACTGGTTGTAATTGACCAGTCAGTTTGGAAACTATCGGCAAAACTGTTGCTCTTCTTCTCTGATTTCTGCGTTTCTGCGCCTGATTCCACTATTTGATCTGTTGATGATGTTTCAACTTCATCTTGTACCAATGAAGAGTTTAAGATTGGATAATCTGAAATCGATTGGGGAGTGACGATTGATGAATCACCAAAGTCGGTACTTTGCGTATCTGTGCTAGTGCTGGTCGAATATGATTCTTCTATATATTGTTCTGAAGAAGGAATTTCATGTATGGTAGAAAGAAGATTATGAGAGGTACTTTCTTCATTCGAATTATTTTGATATTCTCCCCAACTAGTGGTTTCGCTGTAACTACTGTGTCCTTCATTAACATCTCCCTCATCCGAAAGTACTACAGCGACAGTTGAATCTGGAGATTCTGTGCGCAATATTTCCGGACTTCCCATTTCAGAATCGTTAAGAGATGAGTTGCTTGAGGTATCTATCAGATAGTCGGTCTGATCGTTGTTTATATTTTCTAGTTTACCATCAGATTCAGGTGTGAAAGTGCTTGAGGTATCTGGAGCCAAGGGAGAAATTTCAGAACTTGCAAACGCATCATATGTGTCTTCTTCATATTGCAGATTGCCTTAAAAAGTCAAGATAAAATATGTATGTTAATAGACAACCGAAGTTAAACCGAGTGACATTTTCACCCACCGCGCTCTCTCTCCGCCCCCTCTCTCCTTTCATTCTCTCCGCTCTTTCTTTTACTTCCCCTTATCGTCTTTCGCTCTCAGCATCTTCTATTTCTTGTCTCTCTTTAAATAGCCTTCTTGTATAAATGTAATTTAAATCGTTTCCCCGCGAAATTCCTTAGTTTGCTTTGGGTTCCGTTTGTTATTTAAATGGATCATAATCTTATCAAGATATTTAATTCCTGCAGTTTTGTTCGTGTTAGTCATGCACAATATTTGAACCGAAATATATGATTTGGAAATAGATGTGCATCCCATATTGCAAAAAGGCGCGATATTGATAAATAATGGAACTTCAACCACTCAGCTGCTTATTCCTATTTTGCAATTAACGATAACGTCCAAATTTGTCAGTTCCAAAAATAATTACCTTTATTTTAGTTCATCGGACTTTTGTGTAGTAAATTCTATATTAATAACCTCATGACCGTGATGACGGCTCGTACTTCTTTATTGAAATGCTCACATTTAAATGAAGTTGCAATGAAAGAATGGTGAAACAGCTTGTCGGGCTGTTTAATAGGGAAAACTCTCAATGGCGAATAACACAAACCTAATTTTCAAAATCATTTACGAATACAAATTCTAATAGTAGAAAAGGGTAGATATCGGTGGTCTCAATCGCGCTAACGCTCTTTCCTCTCTCTCTCTCTCTCTCTCATTTCCATTACCCCTATGAAGGAAAATGGATGTAGAGTGCAAAAATATGGTTCTTCGCTCTTATTTAAAATGCAACACTATAACATCTTTTTAACTGGAAACTGGATGTTTAATAAATATTTAATTAAACGCCTGTTTATAATTCCAAACTCTTGACATAAAATAGCATTCACTGTGGTAGACACCATAGACTTACAAGGACACAGCTGCTCAGATAGCAGTTCCAATATGCGATCCGCAGATCTTTGAATACTGAATATGTCTTTAAAGTTGGTTGTCATGGTTGAGTACAATTTTGTCGTCATCACAGGCAGATTTCCCTTTGGGTATCTACAAAATTTGAAGCACAATAACCAAAAAGAATCGACGGCTTTTTATTTAAATATGAATATCTTGATTAGAGAATAAAGGTATGAGTTGGGGAACCGCGGTATTCTCTTTACGACGAATTGAACCCAAGGCGATACAATTATTTTTTAAGTGGAAGAACGAGGCCGGAGGCCGAGTTATTCCACGCAAAAATAATGGTGTCGCCCGGGTTCAGTTCGTCGTAAAGAGAGTACCGGTTTCCATAAATCATACCTTTATTCTCATTCTTAAACAGCGCTTTATCCTTTAGGTAATCTTAACCCAATTTCGCGATGCTTAACGGCTATAAACAACAAGGAAGACTGCCATCACCCAGTTAAAAAACTCGAACACCCGCGAACGCAGAGAACATACGCAACGAGAGCCAACGTTGGCAGGCGCGCGCGAAAGTAGCAAAAAGTCGCGGTATGACGCGAGCGCTTCAACCTAAAAATAACTTCAATACGCAGCGCGTACTAACGGGGTTCAATTAAACGGATTGAACCTGGGCATCAGCAAATGAATGCTTACATTTTCATAGCGGTTTAAGAATATAAAATATTCAACAGTTTATGGTAGCCGAAAACACCTACCGCTTTCCACACTATTTGAATTGAACGGGTTGCTCACAGTATGAGTTTTCTTTATATTTCCGGTTTAAATTTTGTTGATATTTAAAAGACGTAAACTCTTGTAATTCAAGATACCCTTGAGTACTAATCACTACAGATGTAACAAAATATGTAGACACAATAACAAAAAAAACTCTAACGAGGTTCTTTAGAACAATTGTGAATGCCATATTTCATCGAAGAGATTTCGCAGAAACCCATTTCATTATGCGATAAAAATAACCTAAATGTAAAAAAATGCAGCAAATGAGACTTGAGGGACCTAATATAATATCGAATAAAGTGGCGGTGGGATACTTACCTTCAATATTGATGATAGGTTGATAAACGCCATAGTTTGTTTCTGCAGTATCTGAATCTTGACGATTATGTTGCTCTCCAAATGCCATGCAGATATCAGGCGGGCAACAGCAATGTCATGATTACTACCAGCAACGACAAAGTGGACATTGTAATATTTGGTCCATCATTAGGAAACCCCTTTCAAGTCACTAAATTCTTATAATAGTTAGATTCAGAGAGGTTTGCCATCACAGGCAGCATGTCTCAACTTATTTTTTTCGTATCACATGAAAATAAAAAATCCACTGGTGTTGACAACACTCATCTTAATGATGTTCGTTGCATGTCTGGTATTTGATTTATGCCCGCTGTTACCAGTTTTTACTCTAATTACAGTATACGCTTTGATATGTCAGTTGTGGACCACTCGTTAAAAAATATTAGAATGAATTAATGACCAAATGTAGTTCACACAAATACGTGGAAGAGGTGACCGATGACAATGGCTATTCCCAGAAAATTATCCCCCCTCCCCAAAGATGACAGTCATTTCCCACACCCTTCTTCTCCAAAAATGCATGGGAATTCCCATCATGAAATTAAAAAGTCATGGGAATGAAATCGTAATGCATATCCAATTTACATTGTGTTACTTTAACAGATGCACCTGAATAGATTAATTTGGGCAATTGAGTAGATAAACAAAGAGACTTGAAATTCCCATGACTTTACTGACCCACTTGAAAAAATCCCATTTCAAAAGAATACAGAAGCGTGACCCCCCCCCCCAAATGTACTGTAGGAAACCTATTGTCCTCTATAAATTTCCTTTCCCCATCCATTTGGGTCCATAGATCCACAGAGACATTCAATTAAGTGAAAGGGCGTAAATTGTAGTTGGGATACTGGTCACCAAGAGTTACTTTTCACCTGGATACGTTTAATCTTGGTAAGCATTGGTTAAGTACGAAAATTAATGAAGAGGATGGATTTGGTGCATAAGTTTCAAAGAAGTATGAAAGATTACCATTTGAATGTTTTACTTCAGGGTAGTTAGTCTTATTGATTGTAAAAAAGCTGCAATTATGACTAAGTGAAAGTTAAATCGTGACACATTGAGCATTGTTCAAGATGGCTGGTCCTCGGCCTGATAACCTAATTCATCCACTGAAAAGTACGTGATTAAGTTGACAACTTTTCTTCAGACCAGATACCATGTAACATGTATTTAATTCTTATAAACGCGCGACAAAGGCATCGAAGGGCTCAGGGCGCCGCTGTGCAACGCCTTAGGCTGCTACAAACACAACGAGTAATTCCAGAACGACAAGGAATGCTTTATGAGAAGAAGTCCGATTTAGATGCAGGAGGAAACCGCAGTTCTCGGAGAAAACCTGCGAGGAGGGCGGACGGGTCGTATTGGCAACCAAATATGTAAGGACACAGCTCCGCAGGGGATTTGAGCCGGGACCGCATTGGTGAAAGGGCGAGTGGGAGAAGCAACTGCACCAAGCCCGCCCTCCCACCATGAGTATATCACCATGTTGAAGCTGATCTTTCTCGGTAAACAAACTGTTAAAGATGAGGAAGTGTCGGAGAGGAACTCCCAGGAAAAAATCAAAACCTTGCATTACTTTATTGTATTCCCAACGCTATGACCCAGAACAGAAGAAAGGAATGGAAAAGAAAGCATGGGTCCTTAAACCATCCGAAAGTTGCGAGTGGGGATCCAACAGAACCGCCACATCGACGGCACTGGCCCTGTGAATACTCATGTGCAGAGTATGCGCCCTGTATGGGAAGATCAACCCGTGCTAGAAGCTTGTTCAGCGTTTTAAATGCCCTCTGGTCAGCTTATCACAGGAGTGCTCGTCCTCCAACCCACAGAGAAACTTAACAGCCTATCAGGAATTGGCTCCACCAGACATCCGTCGTGTGTAGCGAGCATACAAGCGCGTAGCTACCGAGTATCAATCAATCAATCAAATTTTTATTCATCACAGAAGCAATATACAATACCTAGCATTCAAAAGGTGGTGGTCAAGGTAGACCAGGTAAGGGACCCTTGGTATATTATAGACTATGGGACGTAGACCAAACAAACCAATATATAACAAAGTCTGTATCCCCATCTGGGGGATAGGGAAAAAGTAAGTTGTAATTTAATAACCAATGATTAAAATCAATAAACAGTCTGTTCCCGCGCATAAAACAGGCACATTTTCTTGAAGATGAATAAAATATCACCTCAATTTCTCTTTCCCAATATCAGTGGCCAATTGATATGCATATACTGAAGCAAAAACATTAACAAAAATATTACAATGGGCCCGGTATGCGGAGGGCATTGTTTTATAGCCAGGTGGTTTATCACTACACGATTCCGTGTTGAGTAACAAAATACCCGGTCTCTTTCCATACTACCCATTTACCTTATAATATAGAGGTCTTGACCCCTAAGTTTTAATCTGGAACCACGTATTAAATTTCAATAAAATGAGTTAAGCAATAATACGTATTGAATTCTGCCCAAAGTTTTTTAGGTCAACGCTTTCCCAGCAACTGTTTCATATGTTTGTTTGCTTTCTTCCTTTTTTTCGAATAAATGCATGAAAAATATGGTCAAAGTTAATTGAACACGCACGCACTATAGAAGCGTCAAGATTTACTTATATGTGACTGAGGAATAAGTAGTTTTGTTTACTGGCATTAAAAATACTTCGTCCTAAATCGGTAACCCTGACTCTCTTAACACCCCGCGGAACAATATAATAATGGTCTTCACTCCCAGATAAAAGGAATCTGAGTGTTTTTCTATACCACATACTGGGTCGGTACTTGATTATCTTTAGCTACATTAGCTTGCTGAAGTCTAGTGATCTATTGGTCACTGATACTGGGGAAATAATTGAAGTACATTTGATAAAAATCCATTTCCAAGAAATGTGGCAGTTTTAATTTTGCGGGAACAGACGGTTATATGACTTTTATAATTATTATGAATTTACACTGGTTTCCCCTTAGCCCCCGATGGAGACACAAAACAACAGCAAGAAGGGCATGTCCCACTTATTAATAGTGGTATGGTTAGCCAAGACGGTATTGGCCATTTTTATAATTGTTTGTGGGACATGTTTAGTTTTCGTAATTATGATTGAAGGAAGTGAATGTATTAAATGACCTCATCTTTAATGAGGTCATAAGGCCAAAAGAGTGTTTTCAAAACTGGTACATCAAGCTAGGCAAGTTGAGCCTATAGATGTCAATAGAATCTTTAATGTATTCATAGATGAAAAAATGCGGTCAGGTGAGCGAGCCAAATGGAATTTGTATATGTTCTAATAAACCCTTTCTAAGTAGAAAAAGTGGAATCTAGACCGGTATTGTTAGAATCAGCCCAGGCCATAGCTCCGTATGTATTATAGGGTAGATGAGGGAATTGATATAGGATGTGGAGTGATTTTTGGGGGAGATAAGGTCTAACTTTTCGAATAACCCCGTTGTATTTGGATATGATTTTTGAGATGTGATTTGTTTGGGAACTCCAGGATAAATTATGGTCAATCGGATACCAAGAATTTAGTCGTTGGTACCTGTTCGATGTAGTGTTGTTGAATTGTGAATATCAGAGTTAATATTGGTTATAAAATGTCATACAGGTTGTCTTCATGTATTCAATGACAGTTGATTCAGTCTAAAAAATTAAGAATTGCAATAAGTTTCTTATTTATTACTTTGTTCAAGTGTGATAGGATCGCGGTGGGAGAAAAGTATGTTTGTGTCGTCATCAACCAAAAAGTGGGTGTTATTAGAGCAGAGTGGGAGGTTATTAATACAATTCCAAGAGTCACAATCTGAAGTGGCCTTCTTCAGTAGAAAGTCTACTAATCTGATGAAAGGAAAAGAATTGAGCTAAAACGTCACCCTGATGAACTCCGGTGGTGACTTCGAAGATCGAAATGTTTCCGTCGACCATTAGTGCACTTTAGAGTTTGTTGATAGCGAACTTATGGCATTCGATACTGCTTCGGGATCCAAAAGGCCGCCATCAAGCAAACATACCCTTCTATGATAATCAAAGGCCTCTTAAAGTCTATAAGGTTGACGGTATAGACTGAGGGAGGAGAGGAAGCTGGTAGTCTTGGAAACATCCATGATTCTTCTGAGGATATGTATCTGTGGCACAACTTCTTCCACAAAAGAAATCCAGCCTGAGCGCTGATTTTGTTTAGAAGGATCTTGTTGTAAACTTTGGCTGTAATTGACAGACAGAGATTTCCTCGATAGTTGGGTCATCAGACTAAGGTCTACCCTTCTTGGTAGAGGAACAATGCCGTAGTGGCCCCATTGGCTGGGTGGACAGTGAGATGGTGTATACTTCAGTACAAAAGCAATGAACTAACTTAGCCATTACATCACCACCATTCTGGAGTGCTTCAGATATGTAATGCCCTGTCCAAGTCCCGGCGGCCTTATTGTCTTCATTCGGCCTATGGCTAGTAGCGTTCTCCTATAGTGTTGGTGGATTGGGCTTTCGATGGGCAGATCTGAGAAGTCGGGGAGGGCAGTTAAGATAATAGTGAACATTCTGCAAGAGTCCTTTACTTGTTGGCGGGGGGTGCCATCTCTTTTGTTGGACATTGACACTGGTTTTCTTGTCCTTGCGGATAGCTTATGGATGATTTCCATGTGGTGGTAGAATCAACCTTTGAGTAGGCAGTTTGGATCTTCCATTGTGGGTAGAGTATGGCTGCCTCTTGACTTGTAACTCTCATTCAAGCTGGAATGTTAAGCCTTTTCAAAGTTCTCTGGGACTGCTTAGGCTTGTGGAAACAGGTATCTTCTTTTGGCTTATCCCTCTCTGACTTCAGATGGATCGTATTGTCAGTTACCCAGCTCCGGCATTGCCACATGGTCTGCGTTTGCCAACAACCTTCTCAGCTACCTTTGCGTCAGCATGTTAAGTGTTGGGTACCTCTGGGTGATAGTGGTGCTGATGTATCGATAAAAACTGGAGGGCTTCAAATATGTTGGAAAATTCCAACTGGAATAGTCTCTTGTGGATGTATCTTGCAGTTTCTTCCAGTTGAACTTTGGTCCTAGAAGGTTTCCCCTTTGGGAGTTCTAAGGCTGCAGACAAGCAAAATGCTGACGATCCGGTGGTCGGAGTCTAGTTTCTTCTGAGTTGTAGGCCCTGCAGTTCCTTAAAGAGTTAGACCACTTGCTGTTTATTAAGATGCGGTCCAGCTGGTGCGTTGCCCCCGCTAGATGCATCCATGCCCACTGAGATGCTTAGGGTGGAAATATTCATCTGTGATGGACGAAGTTTAGTTCTTAACAAGCTCACCAATCTCTCACCATTGTTGGTGTTGTATCATAGAAAAACAGTGGCGGCCAACCAACTTCGGGAGTGATAGCTGACTGTCATTTCCAAATCTAGCATTGAAGTCTTCCACAACAGGTGGAGTTATGTGTTTTGACTGTTTCTAAGGTCTCGAGAGTGTGTAAAACTCACCTCTTGTCATCAAGGTAGCGCACCTCAGTGGGGCATAGACAGATGTCAATGTAGTTTTGGGGTTACCATGGAAGTGGCAGTGTGATCCTGTTGGAAATGGACTCACACTGCAACATTTTGAGATGGTCTTTTTTGCATTAAGTATTACCAACACCGCCTTTGTCTCTGGTCCGTGGACTGCCTGCCCCCCGTAAATTATTCAACAACCAGTTTTTATCATCAAGATTACATTAGCCTTCTGTGGGGTGATGTTGTGATTAGGCGATGTTCTTGGATTTGCCAAACAATACCACACCGCATCGTACAGCCCATGAATAGGCTGGGTCCTTTCATGCTGGTACAGGGTACGTACATTATAGGTGGATACAATAAAGAGGTTGAGGGTTTGAGGAAGACAGTCGACACTTCTCAGGACCATCAGTTCGTGTTGGTGTTGCGGAGTTCCTACTGGCCGTCATAGGGTCATCAGTTGACGGTCGCCCGCAGCTGCCTTCGATTGAAGTACTTGGTTTCTTTCTTGTAATTTTCGTAATCATGAATGGTTGCCAGAATTGTTTCAATCCGGGTCTAGGCCAAAACTGTACGGGGTGATCAGCCCTTTGTAGTTCGCCTTGTCATGAAAGAGGATTGGCCGGTGAAATGCAACTCGTGGGCCCTATATGTATTTTTTTTAAGGCAGCAACTGTCCAATGGCGGTGGGATTGCTCCTCGTACACCCTATTTGCAGTTGGAAAATAATTTTATTTTCTCATCCGCCAAGGTGTAGAACCAAATACTCTAAATAGTAGGCAGGTTTCTTCAACGTGCTACAAGAGACCAATAGCCGGTCTAGAAGTAGAAGGTCTAGAAATGAAACTCTCTTAACAACGAAAAAGAGTGAAAAACCACTCAAACGAGTGAATCTCACTCCAAAAAAAGAGAGCTGAGTGACGCATCTTTAGAGTGAGATCCAACTCAAAATAAAGCGTGAACAAAATAACTCTAGGAAAGAGTGAACTGACAAATTCTTTTAGAGTGAACTAGTCAATCTTATAGAGTTGTGATTCTTTAGGAATTTTGTATGTTTGGTGAGCGATATTGTATGTGTAGGTCATAATCATAGCATCGTGAGAGGAATGAATTATGTGGCGAATCATTGGCCTGATTCACGTTGAGACATGCATGATGCGGCACGCATCCCATAGTGTTATGATCACGGTATTGCATTGCCGTGTGACATGCATGAGTTGCGTTTCGTACATGTGTATGTAAGCCGAGCCTGGCCGGGAGGAGCCTAGCGCAGATCCCTTTGCGAGTGCTGATAATTCAGTAAATAACCTTATTGCTATCCAAAATTGTCTGTAATGCTATGAACTGGGCCGATATACAATATACTCACCTGTGAAGATATCTATGATTCTTCTAACTAATTTCAACTGGTTCAACCGTTTTGCTGACGGTCTCACTTAACTCGTCCGCCATGCTTGTTAGAAAATAATCACGCGATTTGGCGGCCCGTTTCTGCTTGGCTATTAGTTCACTCCGAAAGAGAGTGAGCATGTTTCCCTTCTTTTAGAGCTAAAATCCGGTCTATTTAAGAGTTCAGAGTGGGCTGCACTCCGAAGAAGAGTGGCATTTGAGCCACTCGGTAGAAGTGACTCTGTTTACCGAGAGTGACGGTGTAGGGTTGAATTTTCTCGCTCTTTTAGAGCTAAAAGAAACTCGATAGAGTAAGTTTTATAAATAACTCGAAATTCAGAGTGATTTTTCACTCTTCATTTTAAGAGAGTTAAGGGCTTGAAACTAAATAATATCAAGGGACTTATTAATTATATCTTTAAATATAAATTCCCTATTTCTAAGGTGGAGGAGTACGTGATGGCTTTTGATGTAAAACCAGATGTCATTGCAATAACAGAAACATAACTGAATAGTACAATTTGCTCCACAGACTTAGATATTCCCAAATTATGACTGAATTAGAAAGAGATCGCTACTCGAAGTGGTGACGTGTAGCAGTGTATAAAAATCAAGCTCATCTTTGCAATTACACCTTTTTAGTTCCAACAATGCCCACTCAGATGAATCATTAGGTTCAAAAATATCATTACCGAGTACAAGGCCTATAATTTTCGGTGCAGTATATAGATCACAAATTGAGCGTGATTTTTGATATTTTAAAACATTTTACATAGCATTGTGGCTGACATAAAACGGACTAGGCGGAGATTGCCACGTATAAATATGATGCCTTGTCGCTGACAAAACACATTAGGAAAATTTAAAAAGATGATGGGCCATTTTCCAAATGCGTCAAATCATTAAAAAAACCAACTAGATAACTGCATTCAAGAAAACATGCATTGCTCACATCGGACAATAGCCCAGGAATGTATTATCAAAATGGAGTACTTCTATTCCCCTTGAGTGACCATTCGTTAGTCATACAGCTAGGAAATCCAAGATTAAAAAGTACCGCTAGTTTCATAGAAGACTAGATCTTACCGCAAGTTTATCAAGCTGTTTGTTGAAGATCTTCGCAAAGCACAGAGGGTATAGAGGACAAAACTCACTCGATGGGCTGGGAAAATTTTGTTAAGATACCTCTTACCAATTTGATAATAAACATGATCCATTTAAAAAGTTTAAGTAGCAGATCAGCAGCCCAAGTGGATTGATGAGTACCTGAACTTAAGGGCGCACGTGGCAAAAGATCTAGAGCTAAAGATGAAAAGGCACAAAGCCGGAAGACTGGGCTACTGCCAGAATGCTCAGAAACCAAGCTCACTTACCTAGCTGAAAGGCTCAAAAGGCCAGCATATAATAACATGAGAAGGACTCAAAACAGATCACGGGGCGGTGGAAAGCACATGAAAAATCTTTTACCTGGTAAAAAAGCAAACTCAATAACGGCACTTGAAACTGAGAATGGCCTGAGCCAGCTAGTCATATTGAATAGCTAATACAATTAATAAATCCTTTGCACCATTGGTCAAATCTAGCAAGCAATTTTGACCAAGCATCAAATCTGTTGATATGGACCAAAACAAGTATTTCCCCGGCTTAAGTATACTTTCATACAGCCCTTCCCGAGGATGACGTGTTCCATTGCTCACAACTTTGCCTGTCGACTAAGGCAACAGGACTGACAATAAAAGTTCAAACTTTAAAAAGTAGGTGCAAGGTCCCATTGACCGCACCATTGACATATCTTTTCAACCTGAGTTTAAAAACGGGTGTAAGGTGCATCTAATGGAAAATCAGCAGAGTTACACCATGGAAGGATGGAACTAGAACAGCTGTCGGCAACTACCGTCCTATTCTGTATCTGGTGTTATGCAATGCTTGAAGATTAGTAATAACCAATTTTATAAGTACTTACTGACAGAATTCTTATCAAATAAACACTCTGGCTTCAGGCCCAAGCATTCAACACTTACTACCCTTCTTGAGGTCTTGACTACTTTTGAACAACATTGATGCAGGCCATCTAGTAGGAGCAGTATTTCTTGACCTCAAGAAGACTTTGATACTGTAAGCCATCCAATTATTCTTAGTAAAATTATAGTGCTGGACTAATGGGCTTGGAGCTAGACTGGTTCTAATACATATCTTCTACAGAAAACAAGTAACAAAAATAGTGACACTTTTCAGAAATGGTGGTGTGAAATGGAGTTGCCACAAGGATCAATCCTTGGGCCTCTTCTATTTAACTTTGACATTGACAGGTCGTCCAGAATGTGTTACTCATGTAAGATCAATCGATATGCTGATGATACTGCTTGGTTTATGCAGGTAGAAATGTGGATGAAAATTATATACTCGACTCAACACAGACCTGACAAACCTTGCAACGGGGAGGAGGGAGGGTAAAATTGACCCTAAATACATCTAAAACAAAGGCTGCTTTGGAAGCCAATCAAAAAAAACTTGCTAAAACCAAACTTGAGTTATGTTCAAAAAACACCCCATTAGAAAACTGTCAAAGTTTTAAATATCTTTAAGTGGGCTCATTATGATCCAACATTGTCATGAAGTGGCAATCAATCATTTACAACTTCAGCTTCAAAATATATGTATTTTCCACAGATAAAGAAAATTACCTTCATGAAAGCCTTACTATCCTTCATAAATCCTTGGTGTTACCAAAAGCTTGATTATGTGATGCTGTTTGGGGTGGTAACTGCAATAAGACTCAGCAGGATAAGATTGAACGCCTACAAAATTCGAAGGCTGCCAGGGCTTTATGACGGTTCCGGTGAAAACAAGATCAAGTATCTTACGTGATAAAATGGGACGGGAACCCTTAGTGAAGCGAAGGCAATACCATCTTGCCCTCGCTGCCTGCAAAATGTATAGTCAGGGATGGCACTGCCAATTGTGCAATAAAAGGTAAACTTGTCAGGAATTTCCATTCCATAGGAACCCGTTCTAAAGCCGGTCCTCGAATTTGATAGGCGTTCTTTCCAGTATAGGGGGATTAAAAATTGGACTAACCCAAATGTGCAGATTAAATGTGCAGATTATGATAGCGCCTTATTCACATCAGTATCAGAGCGCTTTTAATTATCCCGCTTGTACTAGGAAATCATCAGGAATCATTTTCTATTCATCTAGGTGGGCTGCTTCCGGGCGCTCAAACATATCATACTTAGATTGTAATATCCCCCCTAACAGCTCCCCATATTTCGCTTGGGTGAACGAGGCAATGGAGCTAAGTATATTGGCCCAGGGACACAAACCAAGTTGACTTCAGCGGGGCTCGAACTCACGAACTTCGGATCATGAGTCCTGCGCGTATTCCGTTGCGCCACACGTGCTCCACGTGCATCCTACAGTGCGAAGCACCAACAATTTAGGAGATGCAACGGGGCGGAATAATAACATTTGGCATCATAGCTAAAATTGACCGTAGGGCTGTGGAGTTCATGAAAAACAGGTGCTGACAAATTAAAAAGTGGTGGCAATTTACATACGACGCCATTTTCCAAAATTGTAAGCACATCGTAAGCCAAAACACCTAAGAAGACAATTTGGTGTAATTTTTTTTTTTTTTTTTTTTTTTGGCGGGGGGGGGGCAAGGAGTTCAATAAAACATCCCAAAACTAT
>JAMKCH010023759.1:0-20463 GCA_023653785.1 Ophioderma brevispina
TAACCACACTGGGCTAGACCAAGCACTGTCCGAAGGCTGTATTAGCCCTTTCTCCAACAACTCCTTCACCGATTCCACCATCCCACGCTGCTGGCGGGGATGACCTCCCCAATGGCTGCCGAATAGGCCGGTCACTCCCAGTATCACAATAACTGTGGCTTTACTTCGTCGCCTATCCAATATCAAACTCCCCGCAGAAACCCACTCCTGATAAGTTCGCTGATAACTCCGTCCGGCCACTTTTCTGTCTCCGTCTCCCTCTTTCTCTCTCTCCTCCAAGTGGGTGGTACTCTGCTCTAACAGCTCTTTCCGATGTTCAGGAAGGCACCTTCGCTGTTCACCATTTGATTCTCGCCCCGCACCTCCTATTCCTCAGCGCACCTCATTCTTCTCCGCCACGCCAGCAGTACACAACTTGCCTATCGTAGCGCCTTGTTTTCATGCACCTCTCTCGAAAAATTCACCCCCAACAAATTATAATTGTAACTGGCACCACAGTCTTAACTTTGACTAGACCTCTTGCCACCATAGTCCGCTATCCATAAAGTGAGACCGCTGCATTAAACGCCCCCCCTCTACTACTCTCCCAGCCGCTCTCGACCTTCGGACGATCCGTCCGTTATTTGGGAAGCTCCTCTTCCCTATCTCGTCCGACATGAATGACCCTAGTAACTCGACCCTCCCCCCCCCTCGTCTGCATGCAATATCGCCGCAGATACACTTACTACTTGATGTGCGGCCGGTACCACTTATATCTTCAACAGCCACAACCTTGAGTGTTGGAGTTAGTTCATGTGTGGAATGACATCGTACTTTTTTCAACCTCCAGCGTGGAGCTGCTGTCGACCACCAAACAATATCGATTATCGCCCCAGTTTTTTTCAGAAATCCATCCCCAACATCCCTTTCTCAACGTCTGTCTGCGACAATCACATTCAGCGCATGGCAGCCATTTCCCCCGCCTATCTCCAGGATTGGCTGGATTCCCCACGGATCTTCCCCATTTGTCGCCCATCGGCCTGGATGAGCAGTGTATTAGAAAACCGAAGCCTAGATCGTTCTCATCCTGGAATCATCTGGTACACTTCATCGTCACACAAGCGAATTCTGAAGTCCCAGTGTCTAGCAGAAATACGCAGACCCCCCATTAACCCACCGGTACATACAGTCGCGCCTTTGCAGAACTCAATCCCATCCCTGACCTCGTCATACACACCCACCTCAACATCAGTCCCACCCCGTTTAATCCCTTCTCACTTCGGCGTCTATCTTCTGCCGCGTCTCCATCCACTCCTGCCGTTTCTCCCCCGCCCCTTCTCTCAGTCGGCATCTACAATCTTCCCCCCTTCGTAATCCTCCCACTTTCTCTAAAGATTGCACCTTTTACGGCCTTCTGTACCCCGCTTGCGTTCTCATCTCCCCCCGACCCCCAATGCGTTCTTGGTTTTTAAAAACTGACGCGGGGCCTGCTGCTTTCCGCCGGCCCTCCATGGCCCATTGGGTTGGCCCGATCTCGATTCCCGACATATTGCACTGATAGTAACGGTGCCCTTCCTGTCGACAAATCTGAAAACGACACACCAATCACTGTAACGACAATTCTTTGTAGTGTGACCCAACTCTCCGCAGCGGAACACCGCACCACCTCTCTCGGCGGTACCGCTTCGCTACATTTCTTGTCGTGCGAATTGTCCAGGGCTTCTGACAATTAACACATAATGGGGTTCCCGATGGGGCGGTGGGGGTTCTGCGGGGATATTTCCACATCTCTGTGCCGTTCCACTGTTCTGTCTTTGATACCCGTTAGGCGATGCCGCCATTGGCTGCTTCGTCTCGTTGGCCGATCTCGAACCCTCTCTTACAGATCTTTCAGCCCTCAACACATGCAGTCCATCCTAGCTTCCCGTGCATCCATTCTTGCCTCTAAAACTTGGCGGAAATCCAGGTCGGGGTTGACGAGACTTAACCAATCTCGTGTGCACCAGCGTACTCCTACTCCTCGACTACTCACTACGGTGGAACGAGCCTGCCTGATTGCCTCCTCTAAGGTGCCAGGCCTCGCCTGGACCAGATCTGTCCCGGATGACTGAATCTGCTATGCATCTTTAAAGTACCCCCTTGTCAACAAATCTATACTTGCTTCTCAGTCATGCGGGAAACGCTAGCGCCGTAGTCTCTTTATGTCCAATCCTAAGGCATGAAGACTCTCTCCGGCCTCTCGCCTCCTGCCGCTGCAATTCTTGAAAGTAATTTTCGGCACACTCCCTCGTCCGCCGGACCACTCTCTCATCAGTCCATCGTTTCGCCAAGGTCATCTCCTTCGGGTTAACGTCGTGATGCTCAAGGCAGACAATGCATTTTCCTGGCAACAAGTAAAAAGCTGATGATACGTTGCTTCCTTATAAGTCCTTTATTGATATTCCCTACAAGGCTCGAAATGCAGTCGAAAATCCTTCCAGGGCGTTTTCCCGACGTATTTCAAAACCTTCTTGTCAAGTACTGCAGTGATGAAGGCACGGAAAGATTTGCGCGGGTCAGGGAAGACCACATGTCTCGCAAGGGCCGGCGCGCTGTGATTGGGCAACTACCGTCACCCGACTTATGAATATTCATAGATTTGCACGAGGGAATATCCATTCATAAATTTAATTATAGTATACTCGACAGCATAATAATATATAAAAATGAGGCTGACAATATTTGGGTGAAACATTGCTTGACAATTCCAATTCTGCTACAATATGAACAAATGAAGTAACAGAAATCTTACTTGGGTATTACACATTACTTAAAACCCCATCTTAAATAATATCCACACCTGTATGCTCTGGTATTTAAAAATACGATGCTAAACTTGTCTGTTTATTGCATTTGATGAAGCTTAAGTGTCACAAAACACCAGGCGTGTAGCCAGCCCGATCGTTCCAAGGGGACAGATTCCCGGTTAGTACAAAAAAAAAAATCCTGATCGCAGGCAAAAAATGATTAAAAAAAGGCGCAAAAGGGCTGACTAAGATGATACCCGTATATTTTCCTTGCTGAATTTAAAAAAAAATCCCCAACTACATAAACTAATGATTTAAAGGAGTTTCAGTATCTTAAAAACAATGAACAAATTAAGTAGGCCATAATAGAAATGACACTTAGGTATTACATGTTAACTAAAACTGCATCTTAAATAATATCCACACATGTATGCTAAAACTTTAGATTTATGCTTCAATCATTACCACAGGTGTGTTAAAATGGATATTTATAGCAATATAATTTAAAAAAATTAAACCCTAAACTGAATCCTTTCACTATAGAAAAGGCAACCCCTTCCATTAATTTGCCTTCCTCACCGTATTGTAACTCTACATGTCCTTATCGATTTTCTTACCTATAACTCTCCTATTTGTTACTCGATCTTTATCTATCCCTGCAACAATTTAAAGGAATTCCTTTATCAATTATAACTAACATAATATACGCTATAAAAACAATTATTGAACACATATGGAGTGGTTTCATGAGAAAACGGAATTATACTAACCATAAAACGAATTAAAAGCATTTTATCTGACCATGCACTATTTGAAATTCGCGCTACTGTATATGGGATATGTATTTGTGTTATGCGATACGGACGGCACAGTAGCGTCATGCATCTTCACACATGATGCTTTCATAATGTGTATGTCCTATGGCATGTATGACCTAAACGTGCCGGTCGTATCGCATAACACGTTATACACTAGCGCGATTTTTAAATAGCACATGGTCAGACTAGATGGTTTTAATTCATTGTTAGGGTTATATAATTCCGTTTTTTTCTATGAAACCACTCGATATGTGGTCAATAATTATTTTATAGTGTATATTGTTTAATATTATTCGTTGTACGGGTTCTCCTTTAACCAAACTCTTTATTTCCCAGCCAGTCTTGGCAGAGACTAAAATCAAAGAAATGCATTTAAAACCTGCAATGATTTTGTTCGATGTCTGAAATTGCATCGCATTACACACCTAACACTAAAACTCCAAAATTAATAGTAGTAAGTAGATCATTTTCGCAATAGAAAAACATTTAATGAAAATCTGCTGTATGTAATGACATCATACTAGAGCTAAATCTATGTAACTCTATGAAGACATAGACTTCAATGCAGAATCGAGCATAGTGGTAATAGGGCTGTCTACGCTGACGTCACAGTTCGGCCATTTTGAGGTAAGGGAGGTGATGATTCCCATAGACCGCCGTGTAAAACTGGCATAAAATGCGCCAAATTTTTACCTGGAGTGATAGCAAGAGACTGGAATGGTAGCCGCTAGTTAGGAAATAACATGCACATTTTAGAATGCCTATTCGTTTCACTTGCATGGTAGAAACAATCCAAAGAAATGGTCATAAAGGGTGCCAAACGCAAACGGCCTCGTAGAAACACACGTTTGTTTTTCACCTCCGATGAACCAGGGCTGCGGTGACCTAAGATTCGGATTTATTAGAAATAGTCAGGTTCACTATGTTCAAATATTACTATTTGTTGGCTTTTTATGGAGATTTGCTAATTTTTGCATTTTTCTAAAGTTCAGCTGTCACAGGAACAGAAAATCAATGTTGGCATTTTTTAAAACGCATATAAGCAGCCATCTTGGATAATTAAAAATGGCCGCCATTTTGAACCTATAATGTGCTATATTTTGGCTTCTAAAGCACCTAGAAATGTAATTCCACCATCTAAACCCATTGTTGGCGGGTGTCAATCTCAATGCAACAACATTAGATCATGTGGCTGTGACTGCCATCTTGAAATTCAAAATGGCCGCCAAGGGAAGTTGCTTTTTGAGATACATGTCTCTGAAACTAGTAGAGGCATGATTATGGCATCTATGCGCATGTTTTCAGGGTCCAGAAATCCAATAAGAACATTAATAACAACAATGGACCATGTGGTTGTGGAAGCCATCTTGAATTTCAAAATGGCCGCCAAGGGGAAGACGTGTTTTGCTCACACTCCGGTCTCTAATACCATTAAACTCATGATTCTAGTGTCTATAGCCCAATTAGCTATACCCACGTTTCATAGTCCAGGAATCCAATATAACATTGTTAACAACAACAGATCATTTCGACATGGCAGCCATCTTGAATTTCAAAATGGCTGCCAAGTAAAAGAGTTTTGCCTACAAAAGGTATGCGAAACACATAGTAGTGTATAGTAGTACAGAGTGTGACCCTGCAAAAATTGTAAGGTTTCAAGTTTGAGTGTGAAATTATGTCTTTAACCATGCATTTGTATCTGACATTTTCTGACACTGACACTTTTTTAACAGGCTCGCAATTCAAGATGGCGGCCGGTATAGCTGCATTCAAAAATCTTAAAACGCTAGAAATTACCACAAATATCTCTATATTTAGTTAACATCCATACGTTTTGATAAAAGGAAAAATTTAACATGTGATATTAATCATATTATGTCTTCAAGTTGCCTATTAGAAGGTCATATCTAATGTCTTTGCTTTGTAAACATGCTTAAAATTCAAGATGACAGCCACAATGAATACCTTCAAAAATCTCAATAACATCTGTAATATGTTAATATTAGCATATTCCCGAAATTTACGATAAAAAGTGTAAAAAGTACGAGTTATATCTTTAACCATTAGAAAGTCATATTTGGCATTTTATTTGGTTAAAGATGTTTAAGATAGGGATAAATACATTACAAATATATGGCAGTTTATAGGTTTTAAAGATCCTGAAAGATGTCCATATTTGCCACCATATTGAATTTTATGCAAGTTTAACAAAAGAAAAAAAAACAGATCATGACTTTCTAACAGTTTTAGTCAAGAGTAGTGAAAGACAAATATCGTACATGTATGTCATTCATTTGTATTTAATGTCATCACAATTTTTATAAGTTCAAAGATCTTGTAATGTTGCCATTTTGGCTGCATCTTGGATTTTAAGTATGTACACTAAATAAAAAATATGAGTTTCTCATGGCCAGAGACATATATCTCACCATACTTTAATTTATACTTGTTTAGCAGTTCTTGGATGATAGCCTAAGTATATGGCAATCTATTTTTTAAAGGTTTTGTAAGGCATGTAAGGTGGCCATTTTGAGATGTGAGCAAGTTGAAACAAAAATGACAGATATGATTTTCTATTAAGGGGAAAGACATATTTTGTACTTTAGGTTTTTCTGTAACTTTATGATGATAAAACTAAATATGTAACTGACAATTCATAAGTTTTTTTGGTTGTTTGAAGGTGGCCATATCATGAATTGTATGTTAGGAAAACAAAGCTGCCATATGTGGCTTTCTAATAGCCAAGGCCGTATTATCTCATATTCTTTTAATGATTTTTGGATGCTATAACCAAATATATATTTATTATTAATTTTATATTACAGATATATGACAATTTGTAGGTTTAAAGGTCTCATTGGAGCACGTTAACAAAACAAAAATACTATATATGGATTTTAATGGTCAAAAGGCATAGAGGCCAATCCCATACTCTAACAAAGAAGGACAGAAGAACACCAACTACCCACTCCTTAGAGAGCTCCTATGAGCGTGTTGTCTCTGAGCTTATGCTTCTTACAAGGGTATTTCCCCGGGGGTATTTCTGGACAATTGCCATCATATTTGTCCGAATACTTCTCTTTGTATATTCCTGGCAGGTCAGTCTTGCGGTGTGAAGATGACAACATGCTCCTCACTGTTCCTCCAGTGGGTGACAGGGTTTTAGCAGTGCAACCCCTAGCCTATATGGAACTCTTTGCCCATCTCTGTTCGCCACTCCAGGTCCACCGTTACTTTTAAGAAAGCAGTGGAATTTCACCCATTTCCAAAGAGTTGAGCATGTCCTTAAATTGTTATATTGTCTCATGTTATTTTATTTTTATTGCGCTACTGTTTCTTATACTATAGATTAGATGATATGTGTTTTACCTCAAGGTAAGGTTTATTACTCTTAAATATATCATATCATCGTGTTTAGGCCAAACAGAAATTCCTTTTTATTTGTAAACGCTTTTACCTTAATTAATAAGGCACTATATCAAATGATGTTTGTACTGTATTGTATAACACATTTATCGATGATATAACCAAATATACAACAGGTATGGCAATTAAGAGTTAAACAAGCATCTTTGAGATGGCAATATGACCCCCATCTTGAAATTGGAGCATGCTGACGAAGCAATATTATCAGATTGGACTTTCTAATTGTCAAAGACCTATAGCGCAGATTATAATTACAATTTTATTATACTTTCTGGATGATGTAACTAAACATATTAAAGATATATCGTCGCTGGGCGGGAAAAAACCTCATATGTAACTCCAGAGGTCAAATGCAAAACCACATATCTAGAAAGTGGGCCCCATTGCTAAAACCTCATATGTGCATCTTGGTCACATCGGGTTCTAGTTTGAATTTCAAGCCAAATATGATAGTAAATCATATGGCAGTTTATTTCAAAATCTGGAGTAAATAATTATCTAAATATATTTAGAAAGGAAAATCTTTCTTGTGCGAGGCATGACAGCATATTATTCATTTTTTTTTTGGTGTCTCCCGAAAATATTACATATGAGGTTTTGTCATGTTACCGTTTTTAGTACATGTGAGGTTTTGCTCTTAAAGGTCAAATGCACATATGAGGTTTTTCCCGCCCAGCGACGATATGGTAATTTAAAAGTTTAAAAGATTTGTTAAGGTGGCCATATTGGCCACCATCTTAAATTTTGAGCTTGTTGGAAAAACGAAATTACCAGATAATAGTTCCTACAGGCAAGTAACAGACATATCAAGACTTCAATTTGCACATTTTTTGCAGGCAAACTGTCTGTAAATACTACACTGCTGTAGCGGCCATTTTAAAATTTAAGATGGCTGCCATAACCAAGTGATCCAATGTTTCTATTAAAATTTTATTGAATTTCTAGACCATGGAAACATGGATATAAACACTGGAATCGTGCCTCTACCAGCCTCAGAAACCGGGATATGGGTAAAAGCGACTTTATTTGGCGGCCATTTTGAAATAAATTTTAATATGGCCGCCAAAACCAAATGATATGGTGTTGTTATCAATGATCTTATTGGATTCCTTGACCCTTAAAACATGGGTATAGACACCAGAATCATGCTTCTACGAATCTCAGAATCCGAAATATGAGCAAAAAATTGGCGGCCATTTTGAAATCCAAAATGGCCGCCATAGGGGAATTTGAAATAAATGCCAACATTGATTTTCTTATTTGGTGAACCATAAGCTTTCATAAGCTTATAGTTTTCCTAATCTCTTTAAAAAGCCAACAAAATTACATAAGGAACCTAACTAAAAGTACTCGCAGTGTTGTGTGTCGCGGAGTGATACTGCGCAACGAGGGCCGATCAATGACGTAAATAAAATCTACAACTCATCGGAGGAATAACACGGGTAGAACGGAACCACCCAAGTGGGGCATCTTGCTCAGCAGGCTTGGGGCCGATGATAAAGGCTAAGCACCGGCAAGTGACCCGGATGAGTAGACAGGTCGTGCGACCTCGGCAAAAATAGCTCAGAGATCGGTCGTTCTGGACTCAAGGCTATCACTTGAGGCTATCATCTACATTGAGCGTCGTATAAATTTGCCGGGGACCGAAACGCAGGGAGCCAGCGAATGGTACAAATCGATGGAGGCCAGATACGGCGGTCCGGTAAGTACGTAATTCCTGTTTCTAAAATTGAAAAAAAAAAGTTGGCGTAGTGTTTGAAAATTCTCAAGACTGGATAATACCGAAAGGCATTGTGGGAAAAATGGATTCTCCCGTAGAGATTGCGTGTTAACTTTTCCGTGTCTGCGAGTACCGAATTCGAAGTACCCGACAAAAACGTTCAATTTTCTCGCTAGGTTCTATAGGTTCAGACCCAAGTACGATACAGAACGTTCAAAGTCGAGGGACCGTCCTTTGTTATTGTAATGCCATTCTTTATTATGGTAATAAGCGAACCTCTGGACGTCTGATTTGCAGAGTGATCGATTGTGATCGTGATCGATCACGGGATCGATCATTGACTGAGTGTCAATAGATAGAGTGTCAATAGATGCCGCGATCGTGTCCCTCCTACGGAGGGACGAACTTTGGTAGGGACGAACCAATTAACATCTATTATCTTTGAACGACAAAGGCCCGCAAATCGATGATCGATATGTCAATCATTTTCCTTGAAAGGGAATTACGAGTCGCGTTCAATAGCGGGAACACAAAGACACTGATAATAGACAAGTAGCTTGACGTTCTTCAGGACGTTACTGTCTGCTTTGACATCACGAGGACTATTCTTGTTTGACATGAAAACTGTCGTGACGGACTTTGAGGCTGCAATACATGCTTCCGTACGTTCTATATTTCCTGCGAATGTGAGCTGTAGACACTACAACGCCGGTTCTTCTAGGAACCATCCAAACAGTCCTTTACAGGACTACCACTGTTCCAAAAAGAGAAATGATTTTGTGTTGATGATATATGATGAAATAAAGTGTTTAAAAATTAAATGAAAAAAAAAAGACTCCCCACATTTAGCCATAATACAAACAACACACTCATTGGCCTATAGGCCCCACATGAACATAGCCACAATACGTGTTGTTCAGTAGTCCCAAATCTTTCATTTTAAATCGTACCGGTAAATAAATTATTTCAAATATTTTTGAAGTAATTGAAAAACATTTGAAAACAGACCCATGTTTTGGAAACTTTGAAACTCCCACTTTTTTAGGGCGAGCTCGGATCCGCTATATCAAATTGTTGATTGACAGCTATAGTCTCCCATTAAAACTTCACACGATTGACATATCGACCCTTGTAGCCCAGCCATTCTTTAATATTGGTCCAATTAAGGGATAATCTGTTCGTCCCAACCAAAATTCGTCCCTACGTAGGAATGCGGTCGTGCCGGCTCGTGTCAGATAAATGTTAATGCCGATCTCTAGCTATCCACTGTTGTGTTGTGACTTAGTATTTCTATACTACATTTAAATATGTTTACAAAGTTATGTATCTCATAAGATATCAAATTCAATCAATTGTATTTATCGCGGATTCGTTTCTGAATGGGGGAGAAATCAAAGGGGATTAATCTTTGACCTCACCCTTACCAACAATTACATTATTAACCTTTAATGTACTGTAGAATGAATGTGTTCCGCTAAAAAATGTATAGTAACAAAAAGGAAGAACGATATCAACCTGGATTACAAGAGGTTTAATAGAAAGTATCAATAAGAAAAACAAGTTGTAATAACAATTACACTCGCCAAGTATTAACAAGACTTCAAAAAATTTAAAAATAAGAAATGTTTTTATTTTTTGTCTGTTTGTGTTTTTGTGTTTTTAAATATTTTATTAAACTTAAATTTGAAAATATTTAATAGCATTTAAAAATATATGAAACAAACATGGAAAACGATAAATGATAATCTTGGTCGAGGGGAAAAAAACCATTATGCAGAGCAAGTTTAAGACTTGACAATGAACGCCGTGTTAATATGTTACTTATACTTTTATACAAGATAGTACCACTTGACTTGTGGTACGAGAAACAAACAACTATCAACAGATTTACAGGCCTATATAGCTGTTTGATAGTTTCCGAGTGATGGAACGGAAAATATTAAAAAAGGGTATCCATTGTATGTTTCATTTCAATAAAAATCATAATAATACAATAATAATTATGATACAAATCAATATGATTGAATACTTAAATTACAAGTATAATGATATATTACTATTATGATAAATAATAATCAGTATATATATATCAATTAGCGTTTAGGTTTTAAAACTCATTGATAGGCCTATATTTTTTTCACCTTTTCACAATTGATCCGTCGAACTCGTGGCTTCAATGAATGCGGTTTTTTTGTCAAAGTAATGTAACGAAAGCAACAAAATGGTTATTCACCGGCACAACCAAATTAGGCAATTATTTATCGACGAATTGATACCACTTCCCACGGATTGATTGACCCATTTGAAGAAGTCGGGAGGCATGGAAGTCGAGACATGCTAAGAGGATTTACTTTAACAATAAAGAATGTTATTACAATAACAGAGGACGGTCCCTCGACTTTGAACGTTTTGTGTTTTGTTACATTACGATACATATTTAAAACAAAACATAGTAACGGACCTCTGACGCCAAAACTTCCATAGAACCCCTCCGTTTTCCGGAGATATTTGAGATTTAGTTTCATTTACACACATTCTCTATGACGGACTGATAACGTTTAATCTCTCGCGCAGTACCAATTTAGATAATATCTTTCGCAGTGTGTGACACAGACTACACACTTTCCGGACCGCCGTAGAGGCCAGAGGAAAGGAAATCGCTGAAATATGCTTCCGGGTTGTGTTTTGGCACTTTTCCAACAACATAGGTAGTCTAAAATTGACAGGTTGACAATCAAATAGAAGTTGGGATCGTAAAGAAAACTACCAAATTGAAGGGGGACATTTACTTCAAATTTTACCCCCGTATTTTCACGATGGATCAAACCAGTAAGATTAAATCTAGGACAGTTCGCCATGAGCTGAAAAATGGTAAGTCAATCATAATACGTCCATGGTTCTCTTGCAATTTGCAAGAGGAACACCGAACAGGAAACCCATTTTAATTTTGTAGGCCAAAGTCGTTTTGGTCGAAGGGAAATTTGTGACCGCAAAACATTGATAGCGATTCGTCCGAATTGTCAATATCATGACTTGCTTGGACTAGGAACCACATATAGTAATTTCACCAAACTGCAACGTATTCAAAATAAAAGCTGTTCGTCTCATCTACATGAACATGATCTATGGCATCAAACGTCGTGATCACATCACTCCTTAAACTTAAAGACACTATCAGTGATTTGCTAAATCAGCAAATCGAAAAAATCATCAAAAATCAGCCTTGCACCATCATGACCATCTTACCTTCAATCGGACATTCATAAATACAATTCTGCACGACAACTTCGTTCTGCTGCTGATACCACACGGCTTGCTATACCATTCACCCATAAACCGTCGGCGATATGATAATGCCTTCATTTCATTCGGTCCGCGTGTTTGGAACAACCTTCCACGTAACATCAGGGAAGCACAAACACTGGCCATTTTTAAGAAACATTTAAAGACTCATCTGTTTGATAATTGATCTGTTTCTTCCTATTGCTCTTATTATATTTCATGTTATTTCATTAGTTTGTTCTGCGCTTAGAGCTGCCTGTATAAGCGCAATATAAATTTATGTATGTATGTATGTATAGGAAGAATTCCCTAATAAGAGACTACTGTGTACACTGCATGGTATACGATAATACGGTGTTAGTTCTGCTAAAAGCATAACTCCACATTATGTCTTTAATTAGGGGTTCATTCATAGTATTTTGGGTATGAACGCTTGTTTATCATGTTTATGCCCGAGGGCTTGCCCGAGGGCATAAACAACGTTCATACCCAAAATACTATGAATGAACCCCGTTCATATATACCGTACTTTTTTACTAACTATTACATATAGTTACAAAATTTAAATTAAATCATTACATATCAAATTCAGCCTGAAATTGCATGATTTTTGACCACTTTCGGCGTTCGTCACGGCAGCCATGCATAAACGTTTGTTTATACATAGTCACGTGACGCGTATTGACCAATCGTGTACGCCGATACATACGAGGTATACATGAACATGTTGTCATTAACGGATGTGGAGTTATGCAAAAACACATGGAATACCTTCCCCTGTTACCAGCATGAGCAGGCCATTTCAAAGAACCAACTTTGCAGACTGCAGACGAACAAAATATCAAAAGCAGAATTGAGTTGATATATGTTCCTTAGATAATAAATTACCTTTTGAAATAGTTAATCCTCAAAAATTTGTCTAAAAACAGTAGAAATCCATCATTTTCCGGAGAAACAACCTTTCTCATGCAGGACTAGTAAGAATGATTGTAGTCGCAATTTTCTTCAAAATTTTTAATCTCTAATTTAAGTTTTTTTCACATGTCATGGCATATAGGATCTCAAGTTGTGTTTGATAGTGAAAACAGGGATATATCGTACATTTGGAGGGATTTTGAGATCGACAAAGACTTGAGGTAGGTAACAGGGGAAAGGTATTCCATGTGGTTTTGCATAACTCCACATCCGTTAATGACAACGTAAAGACATAATGTGGAGTTATGCTTAGCAAAACTATATACGGTGTATGATGTATCAAACTTAGTCTTAGACTATACTCTCTGTCATAATTCCTTTTCTCTGCATTGAGACTACGCCAGCATTCCCGGGCAGCATTCCCACCAAACAGAACCATGACAACGCGCAAAGGAAATTTACATGCGCGCAGCGCATTACACGCAGCAACTCTCGCGTGTGTATGTAGACGTCTATTTCGGAAAAGGAATTGTGACGGCGACTATATTATTACTCCCATCGAATGTTCGTCTGTCTATCCACAGACTCGCAAGCACAAACACAAACAGTAATTTCACTCATTTTTTTCCCAAGAGTCAAAGACCCTTGAGGTCAAATTGTCAAGAGTCAAAATGAAAAATGAAGGGTCAAAATTGTATTTATTGAAAATTGAAGTGTCAAAATTTTGTTCCGTTGTTTTTTAACCACGGGCTTTACACGGAGCCAAAGCCTGTGCCTTAACCGCAGGCTTTACTCTTTATAATTAAGCCTTTAATTTGTAAACAATGGCATGGCCCTTTAATTTGTAAATGATGGAATGACCCTTTAATTCATGATGGAATGACCCTTTAATCATGTTAACAGCTTATGCAAAGCTGCTTGGCTCTCAATAAGGAAAATTGGGCAGTTTCGACAGTACCTTGATGAAAAATCTAACATCAGATTGGTCCACGCCTTTGTTACATCTAGGCTGGATTCTTGCAATTCCTTGCTTTAATGGCCTTCCAGAAAGAGAATTGACCAAGGTTCAGCGAGTTCAAAATGCAGCTGCCCGTCTTGTCCTTAAAATCCGTCGACGTGACCATAGATCTTTTGCTTACGCAGCAGCACATTTGTGGAATAAACTCCCTAACAGTATCCGCTTAGCTCAGTCAGCAACTATTTTCAAGTCACGTCTGAAGACATTCCTATTTACACAACATTTTGGCTCCTGATACGTATCCTGTTTCTGATGCAGTCCAATCAATAATTATAATTCTGTGATTTTTTTTTCCTTTCTTTTTCTTATTCTCTACCTTCATCCAATCCGGTTGCCTAGGATAGTTGTTTTCATCAGGTTAGGTAGGGTTAGAGGCATCTGAATCCAGGAAAGATCAAGACTTAACCGATGTCGCTGTGGGGTACATACACACAGATCCTCACAGCTGACGATTCAGGTGTATCCCCATATGTTCTTAGTATGGGAGGCAACTGGGTTGTCTTTCTCTTCTATCTGTCACAATATATATATGCTTGAATTTCCACTTAAATTTAAAGTTTTTTGAAATTGTGTATAATTGATGTATATCATTGTTGTTTTAACATTAGAATTTTATCTATTTTGTATTTGTCGTATTGATATTTTGTATATTGCTCCTTTCTATGTGAAGCGCCTAGAGGCATCTGCATTAGGCGCTATATCAAGATTGTTATTATTTATTATTATTATATTCATGATGGAATGACCTTAAAATTGGTAAATCGAAGATGACGCCATTTAATTGTTAATGAAGGAATGACCCTTTAATTGGTAAATGTAGGAATGACCCTTTAGTGGTAATAATGGACTGAACCTCCTTTATTGGTATAAATGATGAACCCTTTGGAAAATTGACCCTATTAATTGGTAAAGAATTTAATGCAAGGAAGGCCCTTTAATTGCTATAATGACGCACTTAATTTGTAAACACAGGAACTACCTCATTAATGGCGAAATGAATGCAATGACCCCTTTAATGGTAATGAAGGAATGAACCCTTTATTTGGTAAATGACGATGACACTTTACTTGGTAAATTGAGGAATGACCTTTAATTAGTAATGAAGGAATGACCCTTTAATTGTAACCCGAAGGAAAACCCTTTACTTGCTAACTTGAATGAATGACCCTTTAATTGGGGGGGGGGGGGGGGGGGGGGGGAATGACGGTGACCTTTATTGTACTGAAGGAATGACTCCTTTAATTGGTTAAATTGAGGAATACCCTTTAATTAGTATGAATAATGAACCCTTTAAAGGTCCATGACATGCTTTAAACATACTTCTATACCACCAAAAAATGGTTTCATTCATTATAGTTTAGGTATCCAATTACACTCCGCTGAAGCAGTAATTGAGAAACCGTCATTTGATAAAAATTGGGTCATAATATCATGTGTTTTTGGACAAGCTTTCAAGGAAATTCCAAAATGAAGTGATCATTCGCGCGCAAGCAAGACCCAGAAGTGACGTCCGAGCAACAAATACGCGGTACGCGTCATGATCGTCATCGGTGGAACGAACGTGCGCGTGGCCCAGCTTTTCTTTCATCCTGTATCAAAGTTTACCTTCTCTGTGGCTTGCGTCGTACGTGTCTTATCATATGGCATACTTTTTCTTGATTTGTGCTGTAAAATTAACGATTATAATAGTGCTGTATTGTCGACGGGCGCTACCAGACCGCGGTGATCGTAACTACAAGGATCATCAACCAGAATACGCTTTATATCTCATGTTCCGCAGACAAAACGCAGACAAGGAGAGATATCTGTAGTGTGCGGTGCGGTTAGCCCCCGTGTGAGCTTTGTTTACAAACTTGTTACTTTTAGCTACTTCTGACGTCATTAACGGGTCAAATCCAACTGGCATTCATCTTGATACGCTTCGTCGAAAACAGGAGCAGGCACCTGCCAGTTTGGGATATATTTATCCTTGAAATTTCCACTGTTCCCGATTTCACTTTTAAAAATCTGTGTTGCGATTGATCAGGATACTGTTGAGGAAGAAAATGTAGAATGATTCAGGAAATGAATCTACTCAGCCCGTCCATGGAACCTTTATGGTAAATGAAGGAATGACCCTTAATTGGTAAATAGAAGAATAACCCTTTTAAATTAAATGGTTTATTGAAATGGAATGGCCGTCTCGTCTGACGTCTGTATCCCTTAAGGTGCAACGAGAGATTTCACATATCAGGTTCGTTCCCTAAAAAACTAAGTACTGATTTTTGCCCTGAATGTAAAGCTTTCCATGAAAAATATCCCCTCTGAAATAATTACGCTGAAAAATGTTTCTTTGGTACAAAATTGTGAATTTCCTAATTTTGTATATGGAGCAAATAGCTAAATTCAGCTATGCTTTACTATGAATATAAGCAATCAAATCACCTTTTTTCTCTTTTAAGGCATTTCTGTAGGCAAATACCAGGTAAGATCTGATTGACATTGATTCTATATGAAATGGCCTTCTATGACCACTATATGGTAGCTTCAAAATCTCAATGTTGCAACCCTTTAACCTTTTGGCCCAAGGGCAGCCATTTAAAAATCTAACCTAACCTATTATTCATGGATGCAAGTGTTGGGGAATACCTAGTACTGTCATCACTGTAAGCCAGCTACACGGTGACAACTGTAGGTACTGGATGGTACTACTACTAGCATTAGCCCTACCTACATGCACCTATGATCAATGAATGACCACTCGCCACTGACTGAGAGAACTCGGGACCGCGATATTCTCACTACTAGACGGTCATAGTCTGGCTCCTACGGGGAATATATATACCTCCCCAGCGATTTTTGGCTTCACATGCTAAATCACTTGCCTCTAAAATCGCCTCCGGCGTCCCTAGAATGGTCCTGAAAAAGACGGTTTATTTCATTCATTATCGTCGCTTAAGCGACACAACGCCATTTTATCTACATCAGATTCAGCCTGATTCAGCCGTCCAGTGTTTCTATTCTTTAAAAAAAAACAACACCGCAACATTATGGCTTCAAGACCGATGACACGTCTCGATCACTTGTGCCAAGTACGTGTTAATACAGACATACCTACCCCACTATATCATGTATATGGGACAATATTTTTCTTGTAGAAAAATCCCCCTCCCCCTGCAGCCATATAAAAAAAAATCCCAATTCATTTAATTGGTTTCCCACGGAGGTAGCAAAGTCAAGAGGTCACCTGGAGGCCATCAAGGGTTGTGTATGACGATGTAATGAATCAATTGATGCCTTGGACCATGCACTGAGAGTCACTGCATGATGGGCGGGGCTACTAATATGAGCATGCCCAGAGCATACATCTAAGTCACTGTTTGCAGTTAATGCTGAATATGCATGAATGCACAATGTAAATTGTCAGTGACAGGGTGAACATGATCGAGTTCTGAGTTGTACTGTGGAGTGATTGACGCTTCACACTACTTCATACTACATAATGCCTTCAATCAAATCAATAATAGCGATCTCCCCTTCTCCATGTACTTGTGCATTCAAGCAGACCAACAACAGAATTCATTTCAATCGTATTGATCGGCCATCTAATTGTTGTTAAGACTTACTTGTGCGGTCAAGCAGATCAACAATAGGATTTAATTGCGATCACCTAGTAATAATATTCTTTGTCAAGGTATTGTGATGGCTACTTATGACTTGCGACCATGGAAATTAGTATTGGGAAACTTTCAAAGCCCACTCAGCTTGATTCTTGAAACCTTTGATGTGCAAAGAGCCGCGAGTCAAAATGACTTGCGACTACGGGAATTTAGAGTATTGGGAAAGAAAATCCGACTTGGCCGACTTTTGAGATGCTTTATGTTCAAAAAGCTGTGGGTCAAAATGACGCTCGGCAATTTTTCTCGCGGGTCAGAATGAAAAGTCAAGAGTCAATGACGCGGAACCTCGGGTCCCTGAAATCCCTGACAAGTACTTTAGAAATTTGGATTAGGTTAATTAATTGCGCCGCTAATTAATGACGTCACTGACCGCCAGCTAGCGTTCGGTGAACCAGAAGTTTGCTTGATGACTCATCATGCTCAGAGAAGTTTTTTATGAATGAATCCACAAGGTCAATGTTGTACCCATGCAAGGTTCGATTAATAAAATTTTCCATCATGATACCTTCCTGATCATCGCAAACACAAACGAAAACGGCCACTCTGTTGCATTTTTTGGTGAAAAATCTATGCTTTCCCCATAGAATTTATGAATTTTGACATCTTAAAAAAAACCTGATACGGGATCTCTTGTAATTAAATTTCCAATTAGGTACGAAATGACACTAATTAGATCGGTAAAATACAACACATGTACTACGTGATAGTATTCATTGCAAGCTGGGTCGTTTATTTGTTTTAGAGGTTAAAGGTCGGATGCAATATTCACCTGTGTTTTCCGAGGAAAATTTCAGAATTGTATTTTCCCCGTCATAACTGCCCACGTGACCATCATTGCGCAATAGCAATGTTTGAATGATTTATAAAACACTGTTTGAAATAATTATAATATTTTCATATTGGTTTACAAGAAATAAAAATGTACTCATAGTTTTCCTAATTATTTGTTATGAGTGTTTCATGGTAGGCCTTGTATGGAATAACTTTGAAATGCATAATATATTTGGCATGTGACATGCCCTAAATAACCCCTATCTCAAATCTTCATATTAACCTACATTCGGAACCATGACCGCATCCCCTGGGATGGTTGCCAGCTTGCGGCGCCACTACTGAAAAACATTTGGAACAAGGCCAAGTGGCTGAATTGGGGACAACACGCTACAACACGAATATACTTACCTCATCTTTAAGGTTGATAACAGCTCCCTAACAGCAGTGCCACCTCCTTTATGAATGATCCCTTACTGCCAAAGAAGAAATCGGCAAATTTGTAATTCGACCTTGTCATTTACTCCAATGGTTAAAAAACAAAAAATGGGGGCCAAACCAGGTGGTCTGACTGTCACGACTAACGCATGAGATCATACATGTGACGTTCAGTGACGTGTTTGTATTCTAATTCCAACCGGCAATAGACCGTGATTATGTGTAAATAATGAACTTCGCCTTCTGGCAGAGGGACTCGTTTCTGATCCGTGACCTCCTTCGTCAACCCAAAATAACAGCGCGCCCTTGATCAAATAACTCTGAAGGACATATGGTTTCCAGAAGTTTATGCCATTTTTCAACATGCAACTAATTTAAAGACACTATCAGTGATTTGCTAAATCAGCAAATCGAAAAAATCATCAAAATCAGATTTTTGCATGTATGTAACAAGTACAGGTATCCTAACATACCCTGCAAATGATAAGACCAGAAGCAACCTAATAAGGACAGAATCGGAGATTTGAGTCATTACTGTCCGAACGGACACTTACTACAACACGTAATTGAATGGAGAATCGTATCTTGGAACACTGCCGTTTTCTTCTTTTTCTGTCAATTCTACAGCTGGAAAAGGTAACTTATAAGAATTCTACAGACTTATCCTTCACTTTGAAGCTATTCCTGCAAATTTCAAATATTTTTCAAATCACTGATAGTGTCTTTAAAACTAAAGATAATGGGACAAAATGAAGAGTTAGAAGTCTACTCTCACCCTTGCATGCAGTTTTGAAATTGTGTCTTTTATATAGAATTTTCAGTAGACATAATTTGACCCATTGTTACAACATGCTAATATCGGCTTCACACGTGTGTGCGTATTCGGTGCAACCTCAAGCTAATTACGTAACAAGATTCTCATCACTTTTTTCTAGTTATAAATTCATAAGCCATGTAAGCCTGTTGGAAACCAGCTAGCTTGGCCAGCTTGGGTTGGCGAAATAGGATAAGGTTTTGCATAGTATTATACTGTATGCATACTACCAAAATACGTAGGCACGTGATTTCTAATTTGAGGGCAATAACTTAGGCTATCTTGATTTTTCACCCTCGCGCTCTCTAGCGCAGCGAGGGTGTTAGTCATGATGGGCGAATCTGGATTTCGTATGTGTGACAACTATCAGGGGCTTCATTTTTGATCGTACGTCGATGAAATTTTGGTAGTGGGTAGGGATGGATGTGGGACAAGGCTTGATAGAGCAATATCCCGAAATCGGGGTGAGTTTTGGCCGCTCGGAGCGGTTTTCGGGCTGTGGATCTTTTAGAATTGGAGGGAAAATTGGAGGGAAATTGGTAATATTCCGCGATGTTACGACTATGCGCCGTGCATTTAGATTACGCCCTGCCGAGGTCTGGCATTTGGCAAAGAATTCTCGTCGTGTTCTTCTCTGGTTCTATTAGACATCGATCGATTCACGCTCCTTTGTGGGTATGCCTATCATATGAATGGTGTTTGTAAGCTCCGTCTATTCAAGGGTATCACCGAAAATAATAACGTCGACAGATCGTCCTTGCAATATTACGGCGGTCCAGTATTTCCCATGGTGTAGTCTGTGTCACAGACTCCGAAAGGTACTGCAATATGATGGGC
>JAMKCH010023760.1:0-30543 GCA_023653785.1 Ophioderma brevispina
CATGTCTCTTTAGAACATTAATTAAGCTTCAAATCTGGGTCCTTAGGACTGCTGGGAGAGACGCAAATGGGGGTCCTAAAGGCACTATCGTGAATCATGAAATGAAAAAATCACAAACATCAGTATTGCATGTTAGTAAAAGTTAGCTATCCTCACTTACCCTGCAAATGATAGGACAAAAGCAACCAATTAGGAACGAATCGGAAATTTTAGTTCATTACGTCTGTTACGGACACTTTCTACCACATGTAATTGAATGGAGATTTGTATTCTTTGAATACTGCAGTTTTTTCTTCCCTTTCTGTTAATTTTGCAAGTTTGGAAAAGTAACTTATGAGAATTCTACAGATTTATCTTTCACTTTTAAAATATTCCTGCAAATTCAAATCTTTTCACTCTTCGGATATATCACTGATAGTGTCTTTAATTCGACGCTGCACATACCTGTACCACTTTCCTGTGTCAATGACCCCCAGCATACCTTCCCCAATAAAGCCCAAATACTACCCCATATAACTTATCATAACCAACTTATTGTTGATTTCATGGAATTACATACAACTGGTGTTCAGGTACCCATCGTATGATCAGCTAACGCGATTTGGTCCCATACCGTCCTTGACCATGTATAAATAACCGCATTTATACATGGCTGCCGTGACTAACGCCGAAAGTGATAAAAATCACGCAATTTCAGACTGAATTTGATATGTGAATAGTTAATTTTGTAAGAAGTCCGTAAAAAAGTATACGGTATCCGGACCGGGGTTCATTCATAGTATGCATTGTGTATGACGTTGTCTATGCCCTCGGGCAAGCCCTTGGGCATAAACAATCGTTCATGACAACCCAAAATACTCTGAATGAACCCCTAATATTTAGCTTCAAATCTACTACCTCCCTCTTTTAGTAGCCTTGGTGCAAGGTCGCCGATAACCTCATCTATGTTGGTCCCTCTTCTTGTAGTCTCCAGTCCCCCCCACATTTCTTCTCAATATGCGTAACTTTCAGGACAGTCACTGGTATTTTCGTCGGCATTGTTTCGCTGTCCCTACAAATGGTACAGAGATATTGTCGGAGATGTAAAATTCTCTGTATGTTACTTCACATTCCTAGGATTCTCCCATGTGAACAATTCAAGGAGAAAACATCTGATGCAGGAGATAGTTTTTCCAGCTTGACCCTTCTGGGGCTAACCACTTCATTGTCCCTGAAATTAAGAATAATTGTGAATATTCTAACAATGTTTGCCTTAAATCTTTTCCTTTCAATTACCCTACATGAAGTGACATGTTTACACAAGTATTGGCAAATGTATGTTTTATATGGTGAGTCATTTATAATAACTTTTATAGACATCGTTTTTCTTTAGCTAACAAATTTCTAATTGCATTGTACCTTTCATATTGACAGATTGGATACACTCAAGTCTTTTGCAAGACCAAAGTCGCACAACTTCAGAGTCATCACTGTTATCAAAAAATTGGGCGACTTGATATCCCTGTGTGAAACTTTCATCAACTGAAGGTACGTGTAATTCTCTGGCACCTTGTATAGCCCAATCATACACTTGGTCCTGAGGGAAGTCTATACTTTGTTTCTGTAGGTATTCAAAAAGTGACCGTTATCTGCATATCCGCAGTAACAATAATCATGATATCACTGTCTGCAACAGTTCCAAGAATTCAATGATATTGGGATGATTAAGTTTTCGAAAGATAATGCATGCACCTCCTTTTTCTCCCTTCTCTCTCTTCTGGAAAGTACAGCTTCAGAAGCTTCTATAGCAAGCTTCCGGGAACAGATGTGCCATCCCTGGTTTTCAGTGACAAAAACCCCCGGTAGACAAAATGCCACTTAACCTCTTCCAAGGCGCTCAGGTAATCCACCTCAGACTTGAGATGGACAAGAAGCAGGGAATCGCAAGAAAAGAGGATTAAAGGAAAAAGAACGGGGGAAGCCCAACGAAGGAAAACGCTTGCATGAAGGTAAAGGGAAAACTGATTGGGGGGGGTGGGGGTGGCCAAGGGGAAAGGGCCTACACGGCAGAACGAGCAGCCGATGGCTTGGACAGGGGCGTGGGTACTGGAGGGCATCATTGAGGTGGAACCGTTATTTGAAGTCGCGAGGGGGGGGCTGAACGTGGCCTTGACGACAGTGAACTTGTGCGTGGCGTGTGGTATTCGTCCCCATAGCATCCGCGGCTTGTGTGTAAAAGTATGGAAATCTTGAGGGATGCTGGAAGTCCATGACTCACCTACAATAATGTGTTTAAAAATGAGAGAAGATAAAATGGCTGATAGTTGATTTTGCATATGAATTACCGGTGGAGTGACCCCAATTATGTTTAATTTTTTCATATGATATTTTCCCCTCGCATTGAAAAATACCCACCAAAACCAAAAACATTACAAATTTTGACTTTAATAATCGTTCCACATTCCTAATAGTAGCACAAAAATGTGCACTACATTGGGTCATAGGAGAGTGTGTGATAATGAGTTTTATACCACATTTGAGACATTTCCTGTTCATAAAATCAAAACAAGTATAGGTATTAATAGCATGCCTGCTCCTGAAATGTCTTGTGGCTACTTAAAATAACACTATCCTGAAGTACTGTAGTTTGTACATACGTACAGTACACTATATAGGCATGTTGCATGTTTTTACAGGGATGTTTTAAATCCCATGCCCACAATGGGCATTGGAAACCAATTAACCCTGACCCAGAACCCCCACAATCTCATTTGGAGGGTGTGTGAAGCTGGGGACAATGCCAACCTAAAGCAACCAACAGCATCAACTTCGGCGTAACCCGAGTCTAGGCTTTTCAAGACTTCCGGTAGGGGGCGCTTTACGGCATATCAAACGGTCACACACAGACTGGAACTTCATGCTAGGCCTGGTAACGAATATTTAGATCTAATGACCGTTATTGGAAATTAACCCCATTTTGCCGTCGAGGGTTCTCCACTAACCCCAACGGATTTGAAGTCATACTTTTTTTTCCTAAATTATCATGATTATTGTATTGAACGAAGGTTTAGAGAGACATGAGGAGATTTCCAGAAGAAGCGCCCCCAATTTTTCTCGAACCCTGTTTTTTTTTTAACATATTGGACTGCTTTATACCATGTATTCGATCACACCCAAGAGAAAAGCCGAATACACCATCTTTATGTAAGAAGATGATGATTTGGTAGTTTCTGTCGGCACGACCGAAAATCAAAGCATGGTTTTCTATGGGAACGATTACATAGCAAGCAAGTTTCAAAACAAGTTTTGCGGTTTTCTTTTGCAAGCTGTTTGTCCAATAATCCTTCGAAACGTTCTCGGTAGGTGGTCCTAACAAAAAAAAACCCCGATCCAGTGAAATTTGCGAGAAATTTTTTATCCTAAACAAATCTCCTCTTGTCACTTAAGGTGATTTTGCAATGTCCACTGGTGGCCGGAGGCTGCCGTAGAACATAAACATAGCACGTACCCACTTCTTTCAATACAATTTACAATGAAGACGTCCGATCCATTTACTCTATTACTGCATGGTTGACGTCATATTCTGAATAACATCTTGGGGAGATTTTGGAAATGCCGCAATGTATGTTCATGACGTTCAAGACTTTTTAAAGACCTCAGCTAGTCAATTATATGTGCAAATATATGTAACATCTCCGGTATTGGTCTCGGCTATCGAGAAGCTGAAAACAGAATTTTAATAAGACTTTCCGTTGTTGATGTTGGTGTTATGTTGCGCCATTAGTCAATTCCCGGAAATTTGAGGGTTTGAAAAGTACGTACGCCTAATAATCGTAGATTATGCGCGATATAATGTGACTAGTGAGATTTAACTATCTGTGTCGTTATTACTTAGACATTCCTGGAACCCATGTCACATGCAAAGGTGACATTCACTTAATAAGGTGCACAAGGAAATATGCATGGCTATTTTCTGGTAGTGGAACCAAGTTTGAACTGGAATTGCAATAGGAGTATTGATTACGGTCATAATTATATGCCGGAAACGTGTTTGGGCGCGGTCAAGCAATGTTTGCCATGAACACGGACAATGTAACACATTCGATTGTGTGTATAATTTAGTCATCACCCGAATGTACTACACATGCGATGCGCGAATTCAGCTCGTGACTTGTCACTAGAACTTTTCTAATACAGGCGTCAATGGAGAGCTTTGTTTGTGCATAGGAATCCCTAAATGGACTGTTTGGAAATGCCCAATGCCCCAATCGAGCAGATCGGGTCCTAGACCCCCCATTGTATACGTGCTAATCCCAGCTAATCAAAAATCCATCTTCACTTGCAGATCAATATCCTTAAGTACAATGCCTGATCCCGGTATGAATCTTTTGAAATGGTGGGTCACAAAACATGCTAGAATACACTGGGGGGGTAAATTCTGTCAGGGGAATGTCAACACTATGTTTTTCTGTTCCAGGAAATTCCAATCCTGCCAGCCAATCCCGCATCCCCCTGTAAAACTCGTGTTTTTTACTGTTTTACAGAATTAAATCATCCAAAATTGTTTTCAACTTGTGGAAGCCTGATTTCAGTAAGGTCCTTTTCGAAACGTGTGGAAGTGATTTCAGTAAATTTCATTATGTCATTTTTTTTTTCACTGCAGTATTTCTCTTTTAAGAGTTCATTTCTGCAACCAAAACTAATCAGCATCCCAAGGAATCCTCCTGATACTGGGTCATGTGGATAATGAGTTTTCCCCAATGTTCCAGGCTAGACTAGGATTTAGATAAAGCATACAGTAAGTTTGATTGAAATGATTAAAAGTGTATTAAAATTTATGTCAAATTATGTGATGTTGTGATCAATATTATATCACAAGTCGCCAATAAAAATAACATGCAGGGACGACAGCCCAGCTACTGCCTATTAATTTGGATGGTTGTATGATTTTAATAGGTTGTTATGGTGGACTAAAGAAACATTGAAAGTCAAATGGATTATGTGATGTCAATCAGGCTGAATTGCCAGGATTCATGTGGGGACAGAAGTCGGATACATAATTAAAAGAAAATCCCAGCCCTACTATGAACATAATGAAAACTTTTAAAATAATGATTTGACCTCAAGGAGGAAAATAAATGGGAGAAGCCAAAGGGGAAGCCGGAGGGGAGGAACGGGAACCAATGATTCAACTTTCATTGGCCTTCGAAGAGAGACTCATTTCTGATCATGTGACCTCCTTTCCCAAACAAAAAAATAAATAATAATGCCTTGATCATCGAACGACATGCTGAAAAATGCACAACAGTTTCAAAGGTTGTGCCCGATTTTTGGAAATGCAATTGCAATGGATTGAAAATGAAAGATATTGGGAACAAAGTATAGCTGAATCTACTATACGGGAGTAGTTTCGTAACCTGACCCATCGACATACTTTTTCTGCACACCTATGCATTTTGGAAACTCTTCACGAAATAAAGCATGGGTTTATTCCGTTAAACGGTGCTGTTCCGATTATGTCTATTTGTTTATATGATATGAGAGCTGGCACTTGCACATACCATTATAAGTAGTGTGGAAAACCAAACTTGTGGGTTTTTATGGTAGAAGAAATAATGCATACCGCAACAACGTCGATTTTTAAAACCTCAAAAATATTTTTAACCATTATTAAAATGCATTTGTTTACATCTTGGGACTGAAATGGATTTGCGAGCTCAAATTTCAGGACGGCCAATGAGAAAAATAAAGCTTTTCATCTGATACAAATGTGATATTACTTCGGGTAAATCGGGGGGTTCCAAAGACGATCGGAACATGCACCTTTAGGTTTCCGAATAATAAGTGTAGCGATCCAGAAAAAAAGGTGTCAGATGGGCATTTATGAGAAAATCCTACTACCTGTGGATGCAGTTTGAAAGAATTTGGAATGTAACCACCACCCTATGAATTTGCAGACTCAACGGAATAAACTGCCCTGTTGTTGGATGCGGTGGCAGAATCCTGAATTCATGCCGGTGTTGAAAACTTTGAGTGTCTCCTACAGAACTTTTCAGTGCACATAATCCAACCATCATGTTAACATGGCTTCTTATCGTTTGGTATGTACTATAGTTCGGCCAACTACCAGTACATGAGGACGCTATATAGTGGCCCTCTGCAATGCAATGGAATTTTAATGGCAAAAGCATTTTGCAATATTCTTTATGTTTTCCATAACGATTTGGCATTGAAGTGGGACAATTGAGATAAACCTCGACACCCCCCCCCCCCCCCCCCGGCCAGAGAGAAAAACATTTTTTTTTTGTGCAAAAATCAGCAATTTTAGACCAAAAATCATCAAATTTGGGGAAAAAAATCACAATTTGGAAAAAAAAATCAGCAATTTTGGAACCAACAATTGGTTAAAAATTTTAAAAATTGACCCCACCAAGATTTCACTTTTGCACACCCAATGATGTCACTTTTGCTCCCCCAAATTTCACTTCCCCCACAAGTATCGACCCCACTTGGCAAACTTAATTTAGCCTGATTGACACATCATATCGGCACTGAAGTGATACCCATTAATTGCGCCCCATCGGGGTTTACTTATCAGGATGGATCATAGGTTTTATATTGCAGTTTGATCAAACAATGTTTTGAAAAATTCGCTATTTCTTAATCGAGTACTAATGATCACCCCTTCAATTATCACAAATTAGTTTCTTGACTGAAAGAACACAATTTTGTATATGTTGATATATTTCAAAATTTTCTGAACGTCCCTACCTTAGCAAACTGTAACACAGTTGGGGGCAAATCTTTGACAGATAAATGCTTTCAGACAATTGCCAACTCCCACAAAACTTGGCAGTCACCCCAGGCAGTCACACCTCAATGAATGGAATTACACCATTGAGTGTAGTCTGGCTATATTGTACATATGTGTGATCAAGCAAAAGGAGTCTGAAGTCGCGGTCAGATTCCAATTTTTACTTTTTCATGTAGCTGTATGCACCATTTAATGTTACATTTTGCTTGAAATCCCCATTGAAATTGCAATTACTTCCAAATATGATGGTGAGTTGAAAGGTGACCAAAACAATAGGGGAAACAAGACTTTCAACCTTGTTTGGCCTATATCTCAAAATAAATTTTGCAACTTCCGACTCATTTTGACTTGATCACATCAATTATTGCAAGAATGAACTATAGTGAGCAATCAGAAATGTAAAAGCGTTGCATTTCATGATTTCAGCCAGTTTTATTCAGTGATCAATAGATATCTTGAGAAAAGCTTATTCTAAAAATTTGAACTGATCCTGATCTTGCCTTTTTGTGTTATGAGCCAGGATGGCTGGTGATATAGGGGCATGAGGGGCACTGCCCCACCAAATTTTCCAAAAGATAAGAGATTTAAACCCAAAATCATAATATTTATAACCTTGAATACTAAATTAAATATTGATATGGTCTACATTTTGGTTTTGTTTTATAGCTGTTTTCAGCCCGAACGCACTGCGCACTATGCACTAAGTGTGCATGCCAAAAATATGTTGGCAATTATGCTCACTGTAAGTGGGGCACTAGGCCTCAGTGCCCCTATTGTAGGATACCCAGATACCCATGCTTGTGAATCAAAACTATTTCACTACATGTTGTTGCACATTCACATACCACAAGCGGTTTGGTTCCCTTACTCTAATAATGATATTGGACAGAGGACCTGTGCATGCAGGTGGGGCATGTATATTGCCATATTGGAAAATTGTACATAGCTTCCTAGACTCAGCAAGCCTCACAACTTTCTTGGTAATCTGATCTGTTGGAGTCCCCTTTAGCCTTGTGTTTATCCATAGCCACGGAATCTGTGGGTTAACCAATTGATGCTGGATGATGTTTTTTACTTCTCATAGAGAAACAATTGCCCTTGCCCCTTGTGCTGGTCAAAAGAAGCGTAATTTTACCAGCTCGATAATAGGGACTAGCGGTTGCCCGCGCTTCGCGCGGGCAACCGCTAGATGATTGAGCGGGAGCGATCACTAAACGGGTTGATCACATGATGCAAAACATCAGCGCCCATCAAATTAAATACATGCCCATTTCGTTTGTTTTCCTTGTTAAAATTCACCCTTCACCTATGGTTCAAGTGGGAGTTATGAAGCTATTCCTAAAATGAAGCAATGTGCTAGGTGAACACTTACTGCCAATGGACCAGTCAAGATGCTTTCTCCTAAAGACCCCTTCAGTTGTAAGCTGGGGTTGTGAGGAAAAGGGGAACTTAGTGACGTAGTAACTGGGAAGAAAAGCGCAGCAGAGATGGGGGCAGAGTACCCATAATAGAAAACAAAGTTAAAATGGGGAAATTTAGATGAAGAATCTGCCTTTTTCTCTGATTGCGCATTTGTTCTAACCCCAATCACATGCTGTCCTTTAGATGTCATTGGGCAATTCTTTGGAATCTTAAGGGGCTCATCGGGCATTTGGCTCCAATATTCGGGCAATATTCTCTGAGTGTAACATTACTGATATGCATAGAGTGCCTCTTCGATTTATTTGATTAAACATACCATTGGCTTTAAAATTAATTGCTGGTTGATCTTTAAGCTACCATCATTGCATAGATGGAGATAGCGACAATGGATATGCTTATATCGAGCAAAGTGTGGCTTATCTCGAGCAAAGTATATTTATATTAGGTTTAATATGATTAATTTCATTACGTAAACGGTTTTTTGCGCAAGTGCAAATTACGGGGTGCAATTTATTAGTCTTTAAGGTATTATTTTTTCCGCTAATATTGGATGGTAATCTTTTTTTCAAATCTTATGGAACTTGTTTAAAAAATTAGTCCATTGTCTTCACTGTGAAGCCAAATTGTCCAATTTTGCGAAAAGACCAATTTAAGAAATTTCTTTTCCTTCCCTGCATGGTAGAGTTATGGGTCCTTTTTTTTTTTCGGCAAAAATTGCTATAGATTTGGTACCCATTTTCAGATTGGCAAAGGAAATTTAGATAGGAAATCTTATTCAAAATCTGAAAAGCCTAGTGTTTTTGGATATATTTCTTAGGAACTTTTAGTACAAATATGAGGGTGGTTTGGGTCGATATTGGTTTGATGTGATCACACAGCAAATTTGATTTTTAGGCCCATTAATAGGGTTGTTGGCACAAACTTCAAGATTGGGAGTTGCAGCATATTTACATAAGAGAAGATTTAAGTAGCTTCCCACAATGCATTTTCTTTCCAATGGAGGTTTTTGTAGAGTACTTGATGTTGAATCTCTAGTGATGAACATGGCCAATTGACATAATGATCACAAATTGCATTTTAAGAATGTTTCATCTCTAACGATTCCTGACTACCTACAAAAAACTTCCAATGGAAGCAATGGAGTGTGGGAAGCTACTGCTTCTCTTTTTTGCATTGCCTTGAAAGCATGTTCGCGCTGGGTTCTTAGAATATAGGTTACCGATTTGAGTTTGAATACAGTATAAAACAATTGAAGTGAACCCTTGCAATTCGCAATACGTTGGCTGTCATTTAGTTGGGTTGTTCCAATTTCATTAGTATGTTGGTTGCCTCATTCGTCACCTAACATGGTTATCTGCATTGTAAATTTTTTTTGGTTTTTCCTAATGTCACAACTTTGGAGTTGTTTTAACGTACACTACTTTGATCTTCATTAGTTTACAGAATGGAGGTGCTTGACTTTTGCAGTGATTGGACTGGCCATGCAAGTATTGCACCCGGTTTTATTGGCGAAATGCGAGAACTTCACGACAGACTACATCTCTGTTTTAAAAAGGTGCTTGTTTCTGATTTTTTTGCTATTCTGTTCTGGAAATAAAGCCTTGGGGGCACTTGACATAGCCCCATCACAAGTATTGCAGGAAACAAACTTTGCAGTTTTGAAGGTAGACGCAATAGAGCCTCTTTGTAAAGCCTTAATTTAAACACTGCAATATAATAATCTCTTGTTAACCACAATTCCTTCAGGGTTTTGTTTTATATCTTGGTAATGAAAACAGATATGAGGGCTCAATTTCAGGATGATATGTAGGAAAATTATGGGTTTCAGTTGATATAAAGAATTGGTCGAATACGCACCTTTTAAGCAATTGTGTATGTACTAATAAGACAATGATGAGACTCTGGTAGCAGTATGTTCTTTTGAAAATCTCTATTTATCTTGTGAGATAAAGTGCATAAAAGTACAAAAAGTACATTTTTAACTTTAACCGTTAAATAGTAAATATCACAATATTTACATTGTATATGATGCGGATTATCGTTGTGAAAGCGGAGGTATTTTTTGCTTCTTGGTGCGGTTTCTAATCCTGAGAATTGCATTTTTATATCAATGTAATGGTTTTTGATTTATGTCATCGGGAAACAACTTGCCGTTTTTGTTGGAGAAGCAGTAATGGCAAAGCTCTCTTCAATCTCTGTGCTAATAATATTGATGGGTTACCATTAAAACGGCAGATTGTTGTTTGTATCTTGGGAATGAAATGGATCTGAGGGCTCAAAGTTTAGAACGACAGGAGCCTTTCAATTTGTAAAATCGATCCTATTAACAATGGTGCCTGAAAGACATTGGAACATGTAAACCTCCAAGCATGGTTGGGGGACTAAGATATGGTACAAAAATACCTTAATGAAGATAAATGGAAAATTTAAATTTGAGTCTGAAAAAAAAAGGTGTTTTAAATTTCTCTTTTTTTAAATGCATGTTGGTGACATTGTTAGGAATCCGCTCTGCTGTCATCTTTTGTGGTTCAATCGTGCTCCGCATCTGTTGTGTGTTTGTTTCGGATGGTTGTTGGGTGGTGTTGGTGGGTGTGCTGGTGTCCTCTTGTTGCTGGTTGTCTTGGGACGTCTCGGAGAATTCCTTCTTCAGATCGTTCATAGATGAACCCTCCCACAAAAATTAGTTTGAGGAAGGTTATGGTTTTGGTTAGTACATCCATTCATTCTCCCACACCCCCTTCTTCATCCCTTTGCTTACACGTACTTGTTGTTTTTGTCACGCTCCTCTTTTATCTTCCTATGGTTTTTTTCGTTTCTCACTAGTTCGTAATGGTGTTTCTGATTGGGGGTGGCGTATGGGGAAGAAATTCTTTGATGTCTCCTCATGTTTTCTTATTTCTCGCCAGCGCTTGGTTTATTTGTGGTGTGTTTCTGTACAAAAATACAAATTTTAAAGTGACCAGAATGCATGTCCTTTGGGTATTATTTTATTTACCGATATTTACTTTTGAGATATTAATTAATTACATGCAACCAGAAATTGAGCACTTCTTTTCCGGAATTTCGTCCAATTTTCCGTGTATGCACTTGCACATACCATGGTGTTATGATAGCATTTTGTTGAACTAATTGTGCAAGTTGTTTATTTTAGAGGGCCATGTTTTGATCGCGTGTTGATATTGATATACAGGTTGGTTATTCATGACTATATTTTTTTAGTGTGCACATACCTTTGATATCTGCCCATCATGCAGCGGTCGTACCTCTTCCTTGGTTGCCACTGGTCGATTTATCTTTTAGCGGAAAGCATAGCAAAGTATTTAATAAACATTTTGGGGGGGGTAATATTACTATCCACTAAACTATCAAGCTTATTTCGCAATCTGTAAGATTCACCTGTATTACTTTAGGTTTTCTTTTCACAGCATTATGAAAGTCAAGTTATTGGTTTTTGGATTATTAAACATTTGAATGTAAGAAATTAACTCTGAATTAAACAAAAAAGGGGCCCTAAATGTTTGATTTCATCTTCAAATCTTCATTTCGCTTGTTTAGGTACATTGACTTCCTTCGCGAGGGTAGTCTCTTGTAGCTTTTCATTGATTGTTGCTATATTGTTTTTCGTTCAAATAATTGGGGTCTAACTTTAAAACAGCATGTTCTGGACTGGGTCTTCTGAAAATGTATCTTTGGTGGTGTAATCTAATCTTTTGATGCGATAGTTTCTGCATATATAGTGGCAGCCATTTTAAAAATTTACTTAACTGTGTTAACTTTGTCAAGCCGGTCGACTTTATAGGATGGTGGCACAATACTAATTTTTTTTCTCCGGAGTTAAACCTGATCAATCACACAATTTGACGTCAAACACTTCAATATAACTGCATTTTTACCATGTCCTGCCTGTACGGATTTTACCATCTCACCTGATGCCGTTGAAGGCCTACCCTTAAAATTTACAATAGCAGCAATTCAGAAAGAAATTCATTATTTTTTTTATTTTTGTTCTTTTTCAGTTATTTTAAAATTTTTTTAAAGACTGACTTTTCAGTTTCTGCCTATTATAGTGCAGCCGTTTTAAAAATTGTAACTGGTTAACTTTGTCAAGACGCCTGTTCGAATTTAGGATGTTGGCACATAACTATTGTTTTTTCCGATTAAACCCGATCACTCACACAATTTGACGTCAAACACTTTCATATACTGCATTTTTAATCCATGTCACCTGTACGGATTTTACCATCTCACCTGTACGGAGATCACACAATTTGACATCACATTTTCGATATAACTGCCTTTTTTGGACATTTATCAAGAGCGCACAAATCATGCAGCACAATTTCATTAGCCAACACCGAGTGTTAATTGGTAGCCTCACGGTTTTACAAATAAAAAGCATTCTTTACCGAATCACACACAAATTACAGTGCAATTTTTTCTTAAATTTTATCGAGAGATCACGCAAATTTGAAGCATATGTGTACCCATATGTACTGAGATCGCCGCATGACTGTCTTTAACGTAAGTACTTAGTGCAGGCCAGTTTTTCTGCTATTGAGTAATACATTGGTTTTGAGAGCCCCTCATCTTTAGCCACGTAAGACTCTGACCTCAAACCGGGCTGTGGCTAGTGTGGGACCGGGCTATTGAGTATACTTGTTGAGAGCCTCATCTGTTAGCCACATTAAACTCTGACCTCAAACTTGGCTGTGGCTATTTTGGACCGATTTACGGGGTGTGACCTCACTTGGCTGTGGCTAGTTTTGTACCGATTTAACGGGTGATTCTAATACTCGCTTGACCATTATTACCCATATGTTCATAGTTTAGTAGGAAATGGAATTCAAGCTTTTTATTTCAATATGATTTTGGAAACCCTTAACTCCATAATTTCAGGAAGGAATGCTTTGTAATCTAGATTTTGAAGCCTAATTTAAGAAAAGATTATCAATTGAATATTACAACTGCAATTTTTTTCTTAATTTATCGAGAGATCACACAAATTTGAAGCCTATGTGTACCCTGCATCTTTTTTTTTCTTAAATAATATCACACAAATTTGAAGCCGAGTGTCCCCATGCATAATGTACCTAGATCGACGCCAGTGACTGCATTTTATACATTTTTCACCTGCCGAATGTTATAGGGTGTGGCAAATACTCCTGCCTGCCGAATTAATTTACCAACTGGCAGATCAATAAAGCCGTTCATCTTATTGATGATGCCGAGAATACAACAATGAGCAGGCGAACCGTCAAATATAAAACTGAAAACTTCTGCATCACGAATTTTCTACGCCGTTGCGTAGACTCACCTGTTTGCACTAAAAATCTGTCACACAGAAATGCCTCGTATCGTAGTTGTACGAAACAGTTGCTTAAACTGTAAAACCAACTGGAATACACTAAAAAACAAAAAAAACCTCTGGAAAAAACGGTATGTTTCAGCTATAAGTGAACCAATAGTGACGTGGACGCTTACCGACGCTAAATTAGGCAGTGAAATGGTCACGGTGTCGCCGTTGAATTAAAAACACCATTGACTAATCACGTTTCGAAAAACTTCCCACGGTTTTACTTTTATGAGATCCCAAGCGTAACCCACGCGCATATACCTAGTCATGAAACAAGACAAGGGACCTGTTGCCAATGCTCGCATTTTATTGGTACACTCGACATTCCACAGTAGCTCACCTACAGCATGACGAATATGCCATGATTATCTCCAATTTGCTCGCTTGATGAATAGTTCACGTATCGAACTTATCGCAACCCTGAAAACAGATCCAGTTTATTGGTCTGATTTGGTCACGCGCATCATATATTATTCATGATATTGGCAATAATAGCTAAATTAATTGATCAGCTTCGATCACCCCGAGGTTGTGAACGTTTTTAAAATCAACCACCCTATTGGCCCATCACGGGGCATCACAATGCATGTGAAATCGATCACCGGTGTGCAGGTTCTGCTTTAATAATATAGGAGGCTGACATAGGGTATTTCGATTGCATTTGACGACCTACCTTAAATTAGCCTTCTTTAGACACTGACTGTTGACTCTGGGGACAAAGCTAATAGCAATCGAGGCCATTCGACCTTTCATTATTTGGGATGATGGAAATGATGGTCCAGCATAGTGGCACCATGTCTCCAATTACTCAAGATATGATAGTGGTGTCTAACAATTAACAAATAATACATCCGGCATCCTCAGAACCCCGTCAGTTTGTGAATGGGTCCAAACGTCACCTTAGGTCACCAAGGTCACATGAGGTAACCAACATTTTACCCCACCCGTCCCCGTCCTTCTCCACCAGTTTTACGTCATCGTAGCCCTTATGAAACTCATACGGCATGCATTATATTAAGGATTTTAACATTTTGGACTGTCCAAAGTCACCGTGAGGTCACTAAGGATCAACCAGCAAGGTTTACCCCACCTGGAGCCACTTGCATGTGTTTCAAAGCGATTAAAGAACTCGAATATTCCCATCAAGACAGGAAGTTTCAATAGTTTTCAAGGTGGGTGACCTGGGGGTTCGTTCGCGAGAAGCAGTCGTGCACTAAACGGTAGCCCTAAGTTGCGATTTAAGGTTACTACTAAATTATTTTCTCTGTTCGTGAAACTTGGAAACTTAGGCTACGTGTCCTTATGAAGTAAGTCCAGATTTAGATTAAACTATGTGTGATGCATGAGTACACGTAACACTCGTAACATGTTTGGGAAAGTGGACGGATCGGTCTGCTGTTTCGCATTTCACCATATTGTAACATCTATCATGGTAACAGCATGTTTATTATTCCAGAAAAGGAAGGAAGCACAGTCCTGAAAGAAAAATAAAATATTAGTAGCAACACACCTCGAATCTTATTTCAGACCAGGAAAGTGTCCGTTGATGCATGGACACTTTCTGCAAAACAGGGATTAGAAATTTTAAAACACTTTCGAAACATTTTGCACCACGTTCTACAATATTTTGAAATATCTGTTTAATATCTAAACATGTTTAAACTATAATGTTTTTGGCATTTGAACATTAGGTGTTTAACATGGAGGCCAAGTGTTTAGAGATTTGATCATGTTTAATACCTAACACTAATTTCCACCATATTCCTAAGCACTGTTTTTGCAGCGTTGATCGTGCCCAACTTGAATAGAGGCTTATAAATTATTAAAGGCAATCGAAAATATTATAGAAGATGCCGTTAGGTTACACTCAAAGTGACTAGTTACAGTATATTTTAACGTAGCAACTCTCTTGTTTCCAATAATATGTCATTTATTCACATAGACAGTCATGTTGGCTGAATATCATTGTAATTGCGCATTGAAGCGAAATCGGTGGCAAACATGACAAAAACAGAGTAAACATGTTAAAGGTAATAATCCTAATATATCATTTGTCCTTTTTAGTATGGCATTGTAATACTCCACCCATGGCCCTCAAAATTCCTGCAATCCCTATCCATGTCACGCCACAGAAAAAAATAAGAAAGAAAAGGGTGAAACAAGAAGAAAAAGTAAAGAAATGAATGATGAATGAACGAACGAACGAATGATGAAAGAAGGCCTATACGAACTATTAGTTCAGTTCAAGGGTTCAAATTTAATCAGCATAACATATCGTACGATACAGAAATATGTAATACAGTATAATATATAATATACATAAATTCAATTGTATACCTGGCTAAGATGACTGGTGGAGTAATATGATATGATATGCTAGGACCAGCAATGGACAACTCTCGATTGGGCTTATGGTTATTGCTTGGCCCTGCTAATACATAAAAGTAAAATATAACTAATATTACCATAATGATACAACACAGCGGTTTGAAGTGCAAAACGAGAATAAAACAAAAATATCAACGGCGTCGCACACTCCTGACTACCAAGTTTGGAGCAATCTATGCCTCCACTACATCCTCGTGAAAATCTGATAAACTTCACCAGGGTGCAAAATGTGATTTTTCTCAAAATCTAGTTAATACAACGTCTTTCTATGATCCTAAGAATAACCACCATACAATCAGACCCCTATAGGCTACATGACAAGATACCCGCAATTGAAATTTCTGATGTTTGTTTGCGGAGGTGCAACTTCATCCTCTGTCTAGTTCAAGGCTGGATTCAGAGATTTGTCCGAGGATAGTGGTCCTCAATTTTCTACAAATCTATTTTGCATATACAAAAAGCTTATCCACATACTAATCAGCATGTGTGAACATGACCTAACTTTTGTAATAATTCCGATCCGGAATTTTTTTTATACAGCTAGCCTACCTATGGTCTATACACTACACATACTGTTTTTCAAAATGAAAATCCATTTCTTCACTTCTTGGTGGAATTCAAGTATTAGGTGACTATTTTTAGTTTCTGTTTTTACTAAATAATACCACACAAACATCATACATGTACTTGGTCGATATCTCTGAGTCGCATTGAAAAAATACACAACTTTTTGTCACAGTTTTTGTTGAACTCTTTACAAATCAGTGTAGTCTAAATTCTCCTTACCATTTCTTCAATTGCTTTACAGACCTTCTTCAGTTGGCTTGCAGGAATGTCCTTGCCTGTAATATTCATCATATCCCTTGTGTTTTATTGATGGATCTAGGCCTATATTACTTGCTATTTTTTTAAGTAAAACATTTTTTTGTCTTTCCAACCTACAAGAATAGACTCCCAATGAGGAAAAAATAAGCCAGCTCTCTTTGGTTTTGAAGCCACTTTCTTTTCTGTGCCGGTGTAGCTATCTATCGAAAGTACAAAGGTAATAGTAACAAGATAGGTCACTTGCTATGATATAATTTAATTGTTCTAATATCACTTCAAATAACATCGAATTGGACCGCAGAGGCTCATATACCATCAGGAATTCTAAAATACGCGAGGGGTATAGTCGGTACTAAACACACGTTACGCTGGTAAAATCCGTTAATCGATTTCCTAGAATGCATCACACTAACTGTAACATAATGCAACCACGGGATACACCCAAATAGGCGACACGTAATAATGATCCAAGTTATGCGGAGGGTGTTTCTACGATTGTCCAACGTCCATTGTTCGCGAACGCACGTAAGTCAACTTTGTAGAAATCGTAACAATCTCTCAGCATAATTTACGTATATACTTACGTTTCAAGTTCACGCTTACGAACCCTATCAAGAAGTCATCCTCTTTACCAGTCAAAATTGAGATTTTTGTATGGAAATTTCATATTTGTTCCTACATTACCCGCCACCCCGTGAAATTTAAGGCCCGAAATGTTCCTTTGAATGTTTTGAGCAAAACTGCCCTCCAAATGTGGTATACTCCACCGGTATATCCTTGTACAGGAGCGTACCGTTGTAAAACGTTGATTGGTCGTTATCAATCTACAGTTGATATGCAAATTAGTGAGTCACACCCAGCGCAGTGTTCCCTGAAAAGCGTTTATGCAGTACGTAAGTGTGACACATTGTTCTTCATGTTTGAACTTTGTAGGCGTAAGGACCAGGGTTGCAACTGCAAAGCAACAAACATGCCCAAAACTTAATTTTGCTTTAGATTTCCTAAAACATATCATTATGAGGAAAGATTTCTGGCCACTAGGATATTGTTGGGAGAATAATTGTTTTTCCCTCTACACAGTATCTAATTAGTTTTCAAAGATTTCATGTTGAAAGGGATTCAAACAGTGGTTCATCACATCAACAACCTCCTTCATCCTCTGCGTCCGCAACAACTCTGCAATCCGATGGCCTGCTATTTATCCCGATTGCTGGATAAAATATGCGGCGCGCATGGATTCAATGTTGTTGATTTTGTGACGAACCACTCTGTAACGTGTTTGAACCACTAATTCACACATACTTCTGTGGGCTAATAAATTATAATCACTTTAGGTGCACATTTTTGCTTCTACTAGCCAAACAGCTGATAACTCACAAATTTGTAATCAAAGGTTTTGGAAATATGCTTTCATGTGGAGGGGGGAGGAGAAACATGAAAATCAGAACCCCCGGGAATCTGCTCGATCCATGGGTAGCACCGGTATATGCCATGAAAAGCGCCCCATAATATGACCAGGTGAAGGCTTTGTACCAGCCCCCTTATTTTTAAAAGGAGAGTCCCTGAATTTCATGCATCCAATTGGCCATGTTTGGCTGAGGCAATTTTTTACAAGTCAAAGGGAAGCATGCATTGATGCCATGAGTCACTGAACAACATTACCATGCAGTTTCATGGATTGGATCAGCTAGAGTTATTGTGGGGACCAGAAGAAAGAAAACTTCATGCTAAGGTGGAGGTTTACAATTATTATGAATCAGATGAGCAAGCACAGATAATAATTGAGCAAGAGACTCCAAGTATTAATATCATGACAAGGCTTGCGCTGTGTGTCTTGCAAACCCGATGAAACAGATTTTCTGTTGGGACTTGAATCCAATAGAAATGCCAACATAAACCATCAAAGAACAATTATTGTGCTATTGAAATTCACTATAGTAACAAAAAGGTCTGAGTTAATTACATTAAAGGAAAAAGTTACTTTTTATGACATTGTAAGCATCAGCTTCTTTAGCCATTGTGGTATTTCACTCTCGTTGATGTATCATAAATGCAGCATTTTAAAAGCTATTTTTTCTGAGACAATATGCAACTATTGTGCCTATTTTGATAAGGATTGATTGCCCCATAATGTCATCTTGACAAGATTTTTGTTGGGTTGTAATTAGATTTTGTTCAACAGCTATGACAAGTGTGTGAAGCCCTTCTGAAATCGGGCAGGTCCGATCAATAACCTTATACATGGCCATTATTGAAACAATGTTATGCATTTAAGACAATTTTAAACCAGAACAAAACTTTGTTTAAAACAAATGATGATGATAGTGTCACTTGATATGATAACTGGCCGATCCTGTTTCAAAGAATCATGGAGGTCTATTTATGATATTGATATTCACTCAAACAAGACTTGCCATTGGAATTGAAATCGTGGACAAGATATTGCAGGGGCCCATTTTCAATGAAAACTGCCTCAAAACAATGTTTTTTAAACGTTAAAAACAAATACACGGTCTTGGAGCGTTTGTGTCGCCTGCCATCGCAGTTTGTGAATGATAGGCCTAAATGACCTTTGATTGTATATGACTTTGACCTTATCAACAAATGAGGGATGCCCAGTTGCACCTATGATTAAAGTTTGGTTTCAATTGAACTTCAACTTTTCAACGAGGTCAATTTTACCATTGTCAGCATATTTTACAACTTGGCATCCACATGACCTTTGACCTTGTATGTGGACCTTGACCTTATCAACAAATGAGGGATACCATGTTGCACCTGTGACAAAGTTGGTTTAAATCACATCAAAGTCTATGAGGATATTCAGGCAAATGTTAACCTTTTTCACAACAGATTAACAACAGACATTCACCAGTGGACAAAAGTGATTCCATCTGGTCCGTATGCACAAAAAAGTTTAGGGACCAGTCACAAAGTAGTTTTTGCCTCAAATTTTGCTTAGTTTTCACCACTTCGTTGTAAGTAGCTAGCAAATTGAAAGGTTTAAATGCAAATTCAAAAATAAACCAAATACCTCTTGTCAGTGTAAAGGAAAATGTCTTTTATGTGGACAAAATTACACTTATAGACCAGGTCTAAAGGTAGGACCTGTTTTTTAATTTTGTGCTAAGGGACCATGTATTCCTGCCTTAAGGCGGCGACACCAACAAAAAAGGGTATATATTGAAGCAAAATCCTTAGGAATGGGTACTCTTATCTACCAAAGACCTTAGAAATGGGTAGGCCTATATGGTTGCGACCCTCGCTGTACATCCCCGCCAACCAAATTGGCCTCGACTGAAAATGGACACAACAATTTGAGACCACTAACTACCTGCATGATATAGAGGGCCCATACTACCTACCAAAGGTGTCAAACTGAGGATGTATTGGGACTGAATGAACATCCTAAATAAGGCCCTAGGATATTCATACTCCTGCTTCTACTATCAGTGATTTGCTAAATCCGAAAGTTGAAAAAAAAAATCATCAAAAAATCAGATTTTTGATGTTTGTAACAAGTATATAGTGTAGGATGTATGTATATTTGCATTTTTTGCGTAAGGATGCTTTTTTGGTATCATGGATAGAGTAGACCTCCGGTATCACAAAAGTATTGGTCGCGTTTTTTCTGAAAAGCGTTTGGCAGCCATCTTGGTTTTCAAAATGGCCGCCATTTCCAAGGCATTTTGACTATATCTTTGGTTCTGAACAACATTGGAAGTCAAATTTGGTGGCTAACCTAGTTTTCAATCCTGGGAGTTTCCGGAATATGATAATTAACCGGCTTTGTACCACCCCCCGTCCATAATGGGGGGGTGGGGGTCGTTATTACGCCATTGCCCATACCTCAGTCCCCCTTTGCGATTTTTCTATAATAGGGGTCATATCATTTCATGCTTTTTGGTGTCATTGATATAATTGAAATAACATTCAGGTATCAGATAAAGTAGGTCGCTAATTTTTTTTTTTCCTGAAAAGCTTTTGGCGTGCCATCACTTTGACTTCAAAATGGCCGCCATTTCCCAAGGATTTTTTGCACCAAATTGGTCGACAACAAATTGGAAGTCAAATTTGTGGCTAAACCTATGTTTTTTATACCCTGTAGCTCTCACACAAACATGTGCATAAATTACCTATCTCGGTGACCAAGCTGTCCTTTTCACAAACCCCTCAGCCGATGTGGGGTCGCTGGGGGTGAAGGTGGTGGTGGTGTGAGGTGGTGGTGGTTGAGGTTTTGGGGGGTGTCGTTGTTACGGTCGTTCCACCACCCTATTCCCCCTCCCCTTTGACATTTTATATAATAAGTGTCATGATTGGTGTGTGGATAGACAAAATACCTATGTAATATGCTTTTGGTTCCCTCGGAAATTCTAGTGCAGCCACACAAAACTGGTTGTTTATTTGTTTTTTTTTGAGAAAATTTTTCTGATGGCAACCACCGGTTAAAGGAGTGGGTGCTTAAATCTTCTTTCTTTATCATAAGGATAAAACAGTTCCAATCTTAATGCTGCCATCTTTGTCAATCAATTTGTGTATCACCAAATGTAGGGATGTGAATGACATATACAATCCCTTACCATAAAAAAAACCATTGCGTCTACTACTACTCAGCCTCAGGTGTGCTACAGGTCTGCAGTCAATATTGGAAAAGGTTGTGTTGTGCTTCTTTTGCTCCGTCAACAATGGTCCTAGTATGCAAGGCCTAAGGACCTGGTGTTGTTGGATGAAGTACTTGTCTTGAGCCCACAAATATGTGTTGTAGATATGTTGAGACCTGGCTCCTTTTGTATATAGGTGACAACTTATAGGCACTTTGGTTTGGCAAAATTTGCTGGAATTTTCTTCATCTGGGTGTTGGCAGGAATCTAAGCAGGAGTATTTTGTGTGGCTGATAAGCTAATATAACAGAATACTTCGCACAGCTCTGAATTTACTTGTAACTGTGATGGTGTTTTTATTAGTTCCCAGCTCGGTAAGCTGAAACTAGATGCGGGAGCGTGTTGCGCTCTTCTCGTCAATAACTGAAAAGCACTCTTCCTATTTTGCCAACAACACTAATTTTGGCCTTCTTCTTCTTTGCGTAAAGAGGGCGAACAGCTAACTATGCTAAAGCAATTGTTGACAATGGTTGGAGGCTCTCGAGCAGCCATATCCCTGGTCTTACGCTTGAAACATGCGGCAGGGCACCTCACTACTGACGGGGTGACACACGACATTCGTGCATTCCCTGCGCGCGAACGGCAAGTCCCCACTTGGCAGGACCAGAGAACGCCCACCCCCATCACGGCGCACAACTATGACCGCTGCCGAAATGACCGCCCCCTACGCGAATCCGGCTCAAGGTGACCCACCCCCGGCGTGGAAGACCGCCACCAGGCGGGACCCCCGCCACAGGCGTGAACAGCAAACCGTCCAGCCCGGAGCATCCGGCAAGGCAGTGCTCCATGGCTGCAAGATGTCAAATGGTGACCGGAGAGTCCAGCAGCAGCGTCACATAGAGGTTTGACGGAGGAGCGCAGTCCCTGTCCCGCGAGGCCGGGTATAACTCCTTGCCGCGTCCATGGTAGAACAGGCGCGACCATTCTGCCAACAGGAGCCTTATGCACCCAGCCTAATGCCCTCCATGCGATGGCCCCACACCCAGGACCGCAGGCGCAATGCCCAAAAGCACTTGCAGAAACGCCAGTGAAGGTGGACGAAGGCAGCCAGCAATGGTGCCCATGGTCTCGCCGAGGCACCGTGTCCAGTCGCCCTGCACGAGAGCTATTGCATCATGCTAGGGCGGCGCGCTGTATACCGAGTCCATGGGCGTGCGGTGTGCCAGGGCGGTTTGGTGACTAGCACCAAACCCAATGATGATCCAGCAAGGCAGAAGCGCTAGCCAGGGCTCCGAACAAAGTGGATTATTTGGGAAACTCCTTCCCATGAAAGTTGCGCGCATCTGTTGGAGTGGAAACTTTTGGCCACTTTGGAGGACAAAATTTTACATATTCGCTCTTGGTAATCTGTACGAGTGAAATGCAACTATACCTTCTGGGTAAATTTACATTTTTTCGAGCCCTGGCGTTTAGCCCTCGAAGGTACCTTTGCACATACTGACCTGAGGTGCCACCGCAAGTAAGCTGGCTCTCTTTACCTGGACCAAGCCTCATTCCCAGACAAGCCGGTGCAGGACCAAATGACAGAGGCGCTACAATCACGGGGGACTCCCTGTCACCAACTGGACAGGGGCCGGGGGCGAGGGGGCGAAACGACCCCGTCTCAGGGGGAGGAGACAACGGGGGGGCGCAAATAAAAACACCCAGGCCCGGAAAGAGGGGGCGACTCTCTCTGCCCTAATTCAAAATCCCACCCGCTCCCTTATGTATTTTCATGACCATCAGCCCGCCCGGCCACTTCCTTTTCTTCCCCTAGTCTGTCCCACGTCACTCCTACGCCGCTGCCCCCCTGCCTCGGGGGCTCTGTTTTTCTCCTATTCGATGTTCTCTTTTATTTTACACTCCGGCGACCTCTCCCACAGTTGGAGACTCTGTCGAGAGCCTACCCCCAGGGCTGTCGCCGGATGCGGGCAACCCCATCCCTCCCCCGCTTTTCGTCGCGAGAAAAGATTGGGATGGTAGAGGGTCACTATAACCCAATGAGGTGTAGCAGACCACGTCAGTGCCGAGACAGGTTTTGGCGTCCCGGAAAGTAATTTGCCTCTTTTTATTGTTTCCCTGTAAATGTAATATGTCGAGCCACCTTTTTATTCCGAGGGTTTTATGTGTTTTTGTTTCCACTCCCTTCCCTTGTTTGAAATTAATCCATAATGTGTGGACTAGTACAAACAATTTGGGTGGTAAAGATTTGTTCTGTGCCATTTTTGTATAAATTTCTGAGGGTTTGGGGAAACTGTAAAATTTTAAGTTTCTAGTAAAAACTCCCACTAGGCTGAACGTTTTGAAACATGCAATCTTTCGATGCCTGCTAGCTAAAAAATCAGGGAAAATCGGCCTTCATCATATGAACTTTTTCATTTTTGTTGAAGAGGTATGGTGCTAATCTTTCCAAAAATTCAGTTTTTGAAGTAACCCGTCGCTGTTATACCGAGAAAATCGAAACGTTTGGTGAGAGGAATTTTGTAAGGAAGCAACACTACTCTATTTTTGTATGTTTATTTAGTTTTTTTTCAGTTCCTTCCCTGTTTCATTAGCACTATCTTAACCTATCCCCCTTGCTCCTGTATTTTGAGAGTCCTGTCACATAAAATTGAAATTTTTTCTGAAATTTTTAAAATTAGGTTAAAAACGCGTGTTTTTTTGTTTTTATCAATTTTAACTGATTTTAACTAGTTTGCAAGTATTCGTAAGGTTTAGCGTACCCATATTGAGAACTGAATATTCAACAGTTACTTAGCCCTAGAGCTTGATAACCGGTTTTACCTCATGCACATGACTCACTATCACTCCTAGCCCGTACTTGTCCCAGTGCAACAGTGACAACAGGCGATCAAATTTTTCAGCCTTGGCACTCTCGTATGTGTACCATGTGTGCTAGTTGTTTTTAAAATTGCTCACATTCAGAGGGACAGCAGCCTATAGGCATAGGTCTAGTACTTCATAGCATGTACATGTCCTCTACATGTCTTTTTTTTTAAGGAGGATGGCCCGATTAGATAGACATGAAGTTTTCATCATCTTGATAGATTGGCCTTCCACCGTGTCAAAAAAATACCGAACAAACCAACGACCCAAGTCTGTAAGCAGCTTTTTCATGCACGCCGATATTTCAACAAATCCGCCCGTCAATCCCTTTTGCTGTGAGAGCTAAAAAAACGTGCTTTTTTTTAACAATAAGCCCATAAGTACTGTGTACATTAGATCCTTTGTCTAAGTTAACACCCAAACTTGTTCCCCTTATTCTCTAGTTATCCTACCGTAGGTGGCCCCCCGCCCCCCCACCCCCCGTCTGCACAGATTATATTTTTGGTTTGAAGTATTCCCTCGCTATTTCACATGGTAAATTGAGAAAAATATAGCTTTCTTCTCTGATAAGGCCAAAATGTTGACACTTCTCCTTTTACACTCGTTTTTCTTCTGCTTTTTTCCTCTATCTAGTAGGGAGCGAAAAGGAAAGAAAGTTCTGGGCAAGGTTCTGCTTCTCTGGGTGAAGAGAGAGGAAATCCGCTTTTCAACTCCAGAAGGGCCATAAAGATTTAAAAAAATACTACTATGGGCACATTTCACAGTACCATGTGGGGGGGTAATCCACACTGTTGGGGTGCATCAATCTGCTATTAACAACATGTACAAATAAAGCGTTACCAAGCTTTCCCCAAGACATCCTGCCTCTCAAATGCTCCTCAGTTGCTGATAACTTATCACCACGCATTGCCGTATGCATGACATGGGACAGTGCATGAATCCCGAGCATTTGTCTCAACGAGGAGTCGTGTTGTATCTTTTCATGTCTTTAGATGATCCAGTGCAAAGGAAAAATGGGAAATGCATGAACCACAAGTTTAATTTTAATGGGATTCTTTTTTAGTCCTTCATGATTACAAAATCAAGATGAGCGCAAATTCTGATTAAAATCGTGCCCTACTGATCACATTTCAGGCCGTTCAACAATTAGTTGCACTGTTGCCTTGTACCTTGCACACACTTCTAACAGGATGTGAAGTGCTTAAAATTCTTAATGATCGAAATTCTTTTACTTCAGTGAGTTCAATCACCGAAGAAAAGTTTACATTGAATACTCGATGCTAATGAGTGTGGGGGCCGCAACCCCACCAGAGCGTCGCCAGCTTTAAGCGCAGAACACGTTACCTCACCCTCCCGCCAATGCGTGATTTAACCTCCTTAAAAATTTGGTGGTTCTTGCTTAGTCATTCGCCCTCTTTGGGTTTCAAATAAAATACAAGCAACACACCCAATTAAATGAATTGGGGTGCTTTTCAAGGCTCTCTCTCCTTTTCTGCTGGAGCAGCCGCCCAATTCAGGTGACTTTGGTGGTATATCTTTTTGACACCACTATAAACGCCATGAGATTGTCTGTCGATTCGATTTTTGTATCGAGTGTACTATGGTGCTTTTCCAAAAATAAATGTGAAAATGGCCATTCCCTGACTAAGAATGAGGTCTTTTTTTATGTTCGTTCCTTAGCGCTTGATGGCCCTACATCGCGTCATTCCCTCCGTTTCTTCCCCCAGATCTTTTTCTTTCTTTCACAGAATTGTGCTAACTCTCTCACCGATAGCAAAAATAATTAACAGTTGACAGACACGACCGAACAAGACCTCATTTTTTCCACAATTTACTTCATATTCTTTCTCATATTTTTTGGCTACAATGGTTGGTACTGATAGAATAACAGCAATATTATGAAATAGTTGTCTTCAAATTTTCCAGAGTCTCTTCATACAGACCATGGCATTTGGAAGCATACATTTTCTTTACAAGCTTGACAATCACACCAATTCATCAAGGGTAGAGATGGTATTGAAGTTGTGGTGGAGAATCTGATTTAACATGACAATTTTGCCAAGAGTGAGATCATCAACAAATTTCCAACATGAATCTGTAGTTACAAGCGCATCCTGACCATGACCACGGAAAATACAGGCCCCATTTGGTACCTTGGGCGGACACTGCCGGTGATGGTCTGTTAAATTTGAAAGATTGTCCCATAAAATCTGCGCACCTGAGTAGGTTGGGTAAAAAAAAACACCCCTACAGATTGTTGGAATTATTTATGGTCTCACCCCCGAGTTGATGATTTTAGTAATCGGCCACATTGTGATTTAATGCAGTCACAAGCTATGGGAGTGAAGTCCCACCAGTAAGTGTGCAGAGTTGCATATTTTTCCAGGAGTACAATCCTGAAACAACAGTGTTGAGCATGTCACAAGGTAATGAGTCGTACTGGTTTCTTTGACATTAATATTGGGGACCAAATGGGGCACATTTTCGCTCATAACTTCCAAACCAAAGTATCCTTGTGGCTAAGATTTCACATGGTAAATGAGAAAAATAGTAGCTTTCTTCTGATACCCAAAATGTTGACCACTTCGGTAAAATCTGGGCTTCTGGGGACGAGGCTATTAGCGATCGGGCCATGACCTTTAATAAATACTACTATGGGCACTTTCAGTAACATGGGGGGGGGTAATCCACACTGTGGGGTGCATCAAGCTGATAATTACAACATGTACAAGAGCTTACAAGGCTTTCCACAAAGATAAATAAGCCTCTAATCTCAGAGGATGTATAAAGCATGTGCCGGATTGCATGATATGGGACTGTGCATGAATCCCGAGCATTTGTCTCACGAGGATCGTGGGGTATCTTCATGTTTAATGTGATTCCAAGTGCAAAGAAAATTGGGAAATGCATGCGCCACAAGTGAATGGATTTCATTTTTTCGTCCTTGCATGATATAAAAAATTTTCATGAGGAGAAAAGATTCTGATTAAATAGTGGACCTACGATCACCATTCAAGGCAGTTTCAAAATCATGTGCACTGTTTGCCTGTACCTTGCACACATTTCTTAACCATGATGTGAGTGATTGATTAGAATTTTATCTTCAGTGAGTTAATCACAGAAGGAAAAGGTGTACAGGAAGTGTTAATAGTCACCAAAAATTACTAAAAAAATGCATAATTGGGTGTTTTTAGGCCACTTGGGGTGAACTTAACACCATATTTAACTGAATTGGGTGCTTTTCAGGTCCTCTCTTCTGCTGGGATCCGCCCAATGCATGTGAATTGGGTGGATATCTTTAAGAAAACACTGATCATGTAATAATTGGTGACTTTTAAATGCCATTTTTGATAGAATGAGGTCTTTTGTAGTGCTTCCTCTGCCTTCCGTCAGAACCAGATCTTTTCTTCACAAATGTGCATCTTCAGCAGATAGCAAAAAATAATAAACCATTGCGCAAAGCAGTTTTACTCTTTCTTGTCTCTATATTTTGGCTACAATGGTTTGTACTTGTAGAAAATCACTTCAATATTATGAAAATAGGTTGTCTTCAGAAATTTTTCCATCTCTCATACAGGACAGGCATTGGAACCGCATACCATTTCTTTACACCATTCATCAAGGGTATGGAGCATGGTATGAATGTTTGTGGTGGAGAATTGATTACATGGACAATTTTGCCATAGTGAGATCATCAACAAATTTCCAAACAGGAATCGTAGTTACGCCGCATCATTACCAGGACACTGCAAAAATACAGCCCCAGTTTGGTTACCCTGGGGGAAACTGCAGGTGATGGTCTTAATTTGAAAGAGTCCCCTAAATCTGGACGCACTGGTACGGTTGGTAAAAAACCTCAGATTGTTGGAATTATGATGGTCTCACCCACGAGTTGATGATTTTAGTAACGGCCAAAACATTTTGTGATTTATGAAGTCAAAAGCTATGGGGAAGTCACAGTATGCCAGAGTTGCATTTATTTTCCAGATTAACAATACCTGAAAACAACAGCGTTGAGATGTCAACAAGGGTAATGAAGTCGTACTGTTGTGCGACATACCAATTGTGTACAGTCCAACTTGAAGAAAACTTGTCTCAAGCCCAAATTTACCCAAAAAGGCTGGAAGACCAAAACCTAAAATTTTTGTTAGAGCAATAGCCGATAATTAGTTGGGTCATTAGTGGGTTTCTGAACCTTGGCAATGGGATAATGGATGCTCTGGCTTCACAACAGATGGGAATGTACCTCCTGAAAGGCGGCATTAAATATCTCACAAGAGATGAGAAGCCAAATGAAAATGCTTTGATTAATTTGATGGGTTAAATCATCGGATGACCAGCCTTTGAAGGCATTCAGTTTATCGAGTTGCTTCAAAACATCAACACGATCAATTCTAGGGGGAGGTGGTTAAAAAGTCAATAGCTGGTAAACCTTCCAATAGAGATGGAGGAGGTAGTTATGCTATTGTAACATTACCTATTGTTTTTGATCTGCTATAACATGTTGCTACTTAGCCGTATCTGTTTCCATGCTTGGCAGTTTTCCCACACCAGTGTGGTACATCAGCAATGTCACACACATAGCAGAAAGCCACCAATGGAGAGTGTAGGAGGAACAGAGTGAATAGGTTGCCTTTGTGAGTTGTTCTGCTCCTGGAGGGTTACTGGCAATTGGACGGGTGACATTAAGCTGACAACAGGTTGCCAAATAGTTTGCTGCTCTGAACAAGATAAAGATACAGTACACTTGTTATGAATAATCTCCACATTTTCAAGGGAATAAAACTTCTTCTTGATAAAGAACAGAGGATTGTTACGAATTCAATTGTATAAAAGTCTTGGAGTTTGGAATCTGATGATGAATTCTTAAATATATAATAATAGCAGAGAGTTATATAGCGCCTTATGCTATGGCCTCTAAGCGCCTTTCACAAATGGCCGCTGACACTGTGGTCCAACCATACTATAAACCATTTCGCATCATTAGGGATGCAGCAGATCGGATCAGCGATTTCCCTATCAGCAAACATACATCGAGATAACCATCGCCGAGCAGGACACAACAGCTTCCCAAATGTCGCATGGATTAAATAGGGGACAACAATAGCAGTAAATTTCTTGTACAGGGAAATTACAAGATAGCCGATCTCAAAGGGCCTGTTCGAACAATGCCTATAGCATGGAATGAGCACAAAACATAGAGTCGAAACGATTCTAACCGATTGAGCTATTTTGTAAGCTATTATTGAGCTATCTTGTCCGCTTATAAACATTATATTACATGTTACCCATAACAGGTCAATAATTTTTTTTATCACTCAGAACAGGAAGAAAGCTCTTTATAGAGAAATTCCATAATCCCAGTAAGGGCGCTCCGTTAATCCGGGAACTTGTGAATATGACATCGCTCTTTGTTTGTTTTTGTACAGCGGCGTGATAATTGCCGGTGACTAAACCCGCAAACGGTGCAGAAATAAACAAACTGTGACAGCCAATTCATGCAGTAGAAATTAGCGTCTTACCGTCACCAATCTGATTCAAAACTTAAAACGTCACAAATGGAAGTATTCAGTTCACAATTTTAACCCTAAAGTTTAAAAATAATGACAGCAAACAATGACATTTACCACTCGCGCATGGATTTCATTTCGAGTGATTCGGTTTTTTGTTCGTCAAACAGGCATCAGCGGGAAAGTGATGTAACTCAGAGGCTTTAGGATGATTTCAGTGCTCTTAGGATGATTTCAGTAATCTTCAATTAAAAATTGACTTTTAAAAAACTTCACGAGTAATTGATTGGTAGGGCCATGTGTAATAATTGATCTTTGCAGATGGATTGTAACTCAGAATACCTCTCAGTCATGCCCCCCCCACAAGATAAGCCTAACACTTAAACCTAGCATATTTGATCTGTTAACGGAAGTTGTCGTTTAATACTACTGTATGATTTTGCCTTATTGGTGAAATTTAATCCATACCGCAAAAAACTACACCACAAAAACATAATGCATTCCACATAAATGCTCAGAAATGCGTAAGCACAAAACACAGTAATGTAACAGCATCCTGACTTCAATAGGTAGAAATTTTACACAGCTGCAACATGACCTACTAATATTACTATAATAACTTCATTTCTCCCATAAACAAACTTCGAGAAATGAAAAAGAAAAAACCAAATGAAGACCATAAAGCTCCAAATTACATAACATATTACATACCAAGGAATTTGATTAGTGCCTCTAAAACAAGGTCAAAGCGCTTTACAAAATAGAGGAGTAGAGTAATAATATTTA
>JAMKCH010023761.1:0-20671 GCA_023653785.1 Ophioderma brevispina
AAACAGCTGAAAAATACGAAATTATGGATATTTCAAACCTTAATGCTATGGATATCAACTGGGGACTGAATTAAAGGGGTCACAGAACACACTGAGATACGGATCAAAGGTACGAAGCCGTATTTGATTGTTTAACAGATCTTTCCGGTTATTATATACCCAGGATTTGGGGATTCAAATTTTGTTTGATTGTGATGCACAACTTGATCCTCCCGACATACCCAAAAAATATATGTGTATCCACGTGTGATTAATATCTACATGTAACGTAATGGATCTGTATGAAATCACAACTGTGTATCTTCTCTATTAAATTACAGCACAATGACCTATAGGTCTATGTATGTTGTATTACTCTTGACACAAAACCCCAAGATTGGAATCGACTATATAGATTGGGGAAAAAGCTTTTCTTAATGATATCTAGATGGACCATAGATTAAAACTGGTGCTTAGAACATGACAGGAACTTTAACCGTTTGCATGTCTGATTACAATCTTCAGGCATAGGCATTTTTGATATATATATAGTTTGCGTTCAATCATTTCCAACGGCATTGCGCTATTTTACCGAGCTGGGTTTTTGAATATTTAAAGTAAGTTAGGCATTTTTAATAACTGAAGGTAATGGTTTTGATAACGACCGTCCTCGTAACTAGAAGATCACATGACCTCATGTACAAGATTTACATAGCTAAAGGATGCCACGCGAGCATTCAAATTGTGCATTTGCATTCATTTGGCTTACTGCAGCTTACGGATTCCTACACACAGCTGGAGCGCAAAACGCGTGGCCTGACTTGCCATTGTGCAAGATTTTCAAAAAAAATCCAGATTGCTCGGATATTGTACGCTTAGCAAAAAAATACCGATAGCAGAATGCTGTTCTTCACACACTATTTGATCAATATATTTGGGGGGATGGGGTAGCTGGATTGAGCGAACATTGATCGTATGGTTTGCAAGTTTGAATATTTATTAAAAAAAACGGATTTTGAAAAAAAAAATGCGATCTTGTGGGTCGGGAAGAGGTGAGTCGGGAGCTGTCTGCTTCTAAGTAACTTGTCGGCTGAATGCAAAGACCAACGTAATGCAGTTTGACTAATTTTGCAGGAAGGGAAGAACCTTTTTGGATTCTATTGGATTCTATAGGTGGTGTGGCCACAATTATTGCAGGTATTACACGGTAATTAAATATTTCTTACAACGAAGAGAACTGTAAGTTGAAATCGTTTTCTAGACCAATGTAGTGCCACTGACATTGGTCTTGCACTGAAAAAATGTTCAATGCAAGACCACGTAAGTGCCCATTACGTTGCGTCTTGCACACTGAAAAAGGTGCAAAAATTTTAATGCAAGACCAAAGGAAGTGTCACTTTCTTGGTCTTGCACTGAAAAAAAAAATGCTTAATGCAAGACCACGTAAGTGCCACTTACACTTACGTTGGTCTTGCATTAAGCAATATAGTCACATTTGAAGCGCGCCCCCAATTTTCAAAAGTTGATATTTTGGCACAGTTACGTTGCGTAATTGTCTATGGAAACTATACCTGGGAAACGGAATGCTAAGAATGCGCATTTATCATAAAATAAGCGATTTTTAATTAGAATAAAATGGGATCCAGATGGGACTTAACGGCAGAGCTGGAATGCTACGTTTATGTCCGTCCATATTGAAATAGTGCCACCTCGAGAAGATAACCTCTAACTTGTTTTTCCTTTTACTGGCCTGAACCAATAGTAAACAACTAATGGATGAGAGTAGACAGGTACATGCGCTATTCACAGCTATTTCACATGGAAGGCCGATTTCCAGCAGCCGTTGAATTATTATCGGGGATCCGATAATTAATTACAAAATCCATTCGTTTGTGACACACAGACAGTTCGAGCTTAAAACCATTCACAGGTAAGTTTACTAGCCAGTTACCAATGCAACCGTGTAAAATCTCAATTTTTTGAAAAATTGGGGCGCTCTTCAAACAAAAATGTGCTAATATTGCTTAAGCGGAAAAAAGCGAATTGCACATTAAGGTATTTTCTTTTTCTAATTAAAATTGTTAATCACTTAAATATCTCACACATACTTAAATATGCGCGAATACCTCCTCTTTCAAAATTCACCAAAACTCAATTTCGACAAAAAGTCCACTTCTTGGTCTTGCCATTCAGACGACGACTTATACCTTGTACGGCATGTGGCCTAGCCTAGATTGGCCTGGCGTGACAAAATTGTGTTAGCAACGTGTGCGAAGAGTGGCGTTTTACGTATGATACGATATACTTACCTGTTACGTAACTTGGCAGTCCCTATGAGGCAGAACAGAATCAAAATAAGTACAACTTTAAGAAACATAGTCATTTTGTCTCAGCACTGCTTGCCTGACAGCTTTGTAAAAACTTGACGACGTGAAGTGTTCAAGCTTCAACTAAGATACTAACTGACTGTGTTCACATCGAAAATAAAAAGCGCACCAATTGAAAAATACATATGAGGTAAAGACTCTTTCGTGTAATGTAGGCCTATATAACATGTTAGTATACCTTGAACACGAAGTCTCTCATTATAGGTGTGTTGACTTTGAAAGTTTATTAATACTTCATGCGAAAAGATAGAGCGAGAGAAAGATATGGTTACACTGTAAAAACCGGAGTCAAGAGGGGATCGCTCTTATTCCATCTTACTGTAAACGGAATAAATTTTCCCACCATTTTGAGTTAGTTTTCACTCCATTTCTAGTAAGATTTTCACCTCTTTGATCACCCTTTTTACTCCATATGGATTAATGTTGTTTTTTTACAGTGTAGAGTTTGCAAGCGATCCGAATGCCCCCAATAATCTTCTCGCCGTCTCTTTTTACCAAACGTTTTTTTTTTTTTTTAATTTGCCGTATTTTTTTTCTTGCGTTTCTTTCGAAGGATTTTTAACAAGCTCTATCCCCTCCTTTGTACAGGAGTAAGGTGTAGGAAATTCAAACATATGGTAATTCGGCAAGAGATCTACAACGCCCAACAGTGGAACCCCCTAAACTGGATGTCCATTCGGTACCACTTGATATACATGTACAAAAATGGGCGTCATAAGAAATTGCCGAATATAATCCGGGCACAGCTGTAACAAAACATTTTAAAAGCTCTATATTGCTTTACCAGGCTTTTTTTTGGCAACACTGTTTTACAAGGGTTGTTATCACCACTTCCATGGGTGGTCCTCCTCTTTCCATAAATACTAAATAAGTACCACATACCCTATTTGGCGTCCCAATGCGTAATAAATCTGCGAGTCGGCAAAACTTGTTAGTTCCACAGGATTAGGGGCGAAATCCAGTTTTGCACTAAAAAGGGAGGAATATATAGGATTTTTCATGCGGTTTTCATTTCTAAATGATAAGTAAGTCAATGACCCAGTGTTCAACACGAAAGACCATAATTTTAGAGCCATATTGTGCACCATATTTTCCGAAATGTACAACAAATTTCTTGGGTGGCAAACCACACCCTCACCCCTACCCATCGAATGAAGCTACCCTAACATCGTAAAAATAACTCAAAATATATAATTAAGTACATCGGCTATTTAATGGAATAATTAAATAATTATTACAAAGTTAAATAGGAAAATAACAGTCTCCAAATACTGGTCTTTTTTATTTTGTCTCACAAACCAGCCTTGGAAAACAATTAATACAAATATAGTACAAGTATAGCTTAACTTTACAATGAAATCAAGTTCATAGTAAAATACAAATGCGCAAAGCACACAACAGGAGAAATAACATAATTATAAGTATTAAAAATGATGAACGAGTCACTGCTAAACCGTTGATTGAAAGTGCAGTGAACTCACTAAATTACATGATAACTAGTATAAAACAAAACAAAAAACAAGCCATAACAGAATGGGACGAGACAGACTATACGATACCAAAGTATATTTCAACGGGTAATTCGACTAAATTCGGGATATTGTCAAGAATAAGGCAAGAAACTATAGGACGGGATGGACCGCACGTACGAACTGATGAGAGTCATTTTCATATTTTTTTAAAAGCGGTGACGGAACTGGATGGTCAGTTTGAAATAGTTATAAGACGGACCCACCACCAAATTTTTGTTTCGTTAAACCACATGACGATTAATTTTCCCAACTTATAACTTTTGAAGGGGCGGTGTTATCCTGACTATAAATTAGATGTTTCCACTCCGAAAAGCTGCACGTTAGCGTGTCCATGCCCAATTCAAAATGGCCGCCCATTTTTTATGTTAAAACCACCATAATTTCCTTATAAAGTTATCACGACTAACACGGAAAATTCACTTGTAACCTTTCCGATGTGGACTTAAATATCTAGGCGTCCAGTGGGCCCTCGCAGGGGGATGTTTTGTTAAGGACTTAAGGTTGGCAAATTGTTGGATTAAGAAAGCAACGAAAACAATGAGGAATATATTTTGCGCCACAGGCTCTTTTTTCAAGATGGCGGGTGATTCTATCGGCTTTTGTAGGTACGTAATAGGAAGAAAGGAAGAAAGGGGACTCGAACAATCTTAGATGTAGAAATAAAACACTTCCTAAAATTACCTAAATCATTTCCAGGATCTGTAAAAAAAAAATAAAGCGTGGTATTGATTGTCTCATATCTCCCGTTACTAACTGGTTACTACTTGGCATATGGAACGGTCTTTACGGACGATAAACATATGTTCACAGGAACGACCAACAGACTCCTATCAACCTGATAGAATAGAATCATTATAATAATGGCTGGTTACTGTAATTAAGGACTACTCAGTGGAGTCATATGGACTCCCAGTAAAAAACAAATGGTCATTAGGAATAAAGTGTATATATTTTAGAAGGAAAATTTAAATCTAGCGATTCAAACTTTCATTCGAGCACATCAAGTGCTTCTTTGTTTCGGACTTCGTCTCTTTCTATATATACTGGTCGAGATCTTGAATTTTTCTCCCCCCCCAAGGGGGGGGCGGTTTTTTTTTCCAGAAGTACGATGAGGAAATTGCGGGGAAATGTTAACAGTTTTCCTTGTGGTTCTTATCATGTCGAAATAGGGTCGGGGGTGTTTGCTTCTTTGATTTGGGTTCCCTGTAGCGGATATTAACCGCCACCATCTTGAGTAGAGCATGTGCGCAGAATCCAGATACAAAAATGTCAATAAATTATCTTTGTTTCTCGCAAAATATTACTCGCGTTCTTATTCCACACAATTTGGCAATTCAGAATCATTTAACAAAACATGCCTCCTTCCGGCGGCCATCTTGGACTTCTTAAACCCCCGACTCAAAGCTTTAACGATGAGGGCGCACTAAATTTTAAAACAAATCGTGTCTTTGCGGATACACAATGCTTTTCCGTATACTAAACCCTGTGTGAAGTAACTGAACTCAAATCGAGTTCTTAATTTGAAAATCACAAACTTTGTGATCCTAACTTTTTTGTTATACACAGTATCGTATGGTACTGTTAAACTGTGGCATCAATGGTTATTGCATTGAAAACTGAAAAACGATTCATCTCTACTTAGAATAAACCTCTTAGGACTATCTTTAGTTTTCGATGATTATTTTTAATTACTAAACAAAAATATATTTGCGAAATCTCTCTGAGTCAACCATTTAATGTTTAAGAAAGAGCCCACTTCCGAAGGTAAAAAAACCTCATTTCGTTTTTTCGGGATTAAGTGTCTAATCTATTAATGAAATCAATTGTAGTTTTCATAAAACAATGACGGCCATTATGAACTATTCTATTCCTCTGCTGCCCCATTATTGAAAATGCAGCATTCTGATTGTCAGTTTACTGCCCATGATTCTGCAATAATGGGTCGCCAATTCATTTTCTATTAAATGAAAGTTGTTTTAAGGTATAGAAGAGAAGTAAAAGGGTTTGCATTGGTCCATGTATGGGCTCATAATATATCCCCTCGGCCAAAAAACTTTCAATAATGGGCTCGGCTGGCGCCTCGCCCATTATTTAGTTTTTTCTGACCGCGGACACATTATTCGCCCATAAATGACACTGGAACCCTTTATTTCTAAAGTAAACATAATGATGTGCAACTTTTCGTGCCGTAACATACCTCAGGGAGAAGCCCCTTCAAGGTATATAATATAAGAAAAAGTTACTCACCAGGTGGGTGAATTTGGAAACAAATGACTGATTGTGGCTATTAAGAAGAAAATGGTTTTAGGATTTATCCACCATTACACTCTAACAATATTTTAACTTATGTTAATTAAACGGGAAACCTTTTCTGTTTGAGTAACATCCTTAGCCCACGTGCACCAAACGGGGAGTCCTGACGAGTCAGCCACTATAGTCTGAGACGTAGTTGAGAAGATTTCGCGATTTTGTTCGAAATCTTTGCTTTTAATTGGCAGTTGCTCTTGATGTGAGCAAGAGTAACTGCCGGGTAAGTCACGATTTCACTATTAAGGATAATGACAGTGTGGTTACATATTAGGTACAAGATATTTGGTTATAATTAATAGAGCAATTGAAGGTTCAAAATTATCAGAACCAAATCCAATCGCCTCCTTTTTCCAAATTCATTGCCATCATTTTTTTTTAGTTTCTAATTTTATTTGGGGATACCCGTATCGAAATTGGCTTTTATCTTTATTAGTATGTAATTATGATGTATTGAGTAAATCCCGGTGAAAATAATTTAAATCTTTGAAGAAAGAATCGTGTAAATTTGCACCAGTAGCACAATGTTGCAGTAAAAACGATGGCGAAAGTTTTTCAGTTGGCAAATAGTCAGAAACTGAATTAAGGTGACAACGGTGCCATCCTGTATTTGAACGGGGTGACAACTTGCTGGCAAGTATTCGGCGAGGCATTCTAGTATTGTTGATATCCTCGTGGTCAATGCAATTATGCACGACGTACATGTTCGTGGGGACACGTAATTCCTGCAAGAAAGAATTAGACCCGGATATCCTCATAATGCAATGGATAGTTCAGTGTGCCCCCCCCCAAAAAAAACAACACAAAACATGCTAAACCCCAGGTTTTTTATCCCAGTGGTAGCTAGGATTTCAAATATGGGGTGGGCAATTGTCGCATCCAACCGACAGAAAATGGTAGGGTCCAGGGCCCCGGCCTTGGAGCCTTTGGTGGGTCCCAGGTGCGAAGCGCCGTGGGGGTTCGAGGGGGCGAAGCCCCCTGAAAATTTTTGGTTTATATGCGTTTAAATGTCTTCTAGGGCTAATTTTTTGTAACGATTTTGTTAAATGTACTTGTCGCACGCTGGTCCATTGAACTTTAATATACTTTGCCGACAATCCGGCCTGCACGTGCCATGACCTGAATTTTTCAAGTGAACCGAACGGGCTCATCTCAACCGAACGAAAATTCAATGTAGTTTGGGCGGGGCCGCGGCCCCCATGCCCCCCCCCCCCCCCTGGCTACGCCACTGGTTATACCTCCATCGCAGCGAGCGACTGGTATGCTCAATAACGGATTTTGACCAATATCAAGTGTTTCCGCATAGCTCACAGAATACATCGCGCGCTGCGACGGAAGTATATCGGGGGCTTAACCCCGTTAACTCGACGGTTTCGACCAGTTTTTTGTAGTTGGAACAGTTTCCTAAGCGTTCTAAAACAATGAAACACAGTACCACGACATGAACAGAGCTGGCCCAACGGCGGGAATGATAATGTTTGAAGGAGAAAACGCTTTGTTAGCATGTGCATGGGTATGTTCTTGAGCTTAACCCGCTCCCTCTGAACTGATACAATCACTTAGGACTAGGTTACTCTCTAGGAACTAGCAAGATCAAGTTATTGTACCTTCAAATACCATTTTCATGCCTTTTAGTAGACCACCAACATTTAAAGGTGCATTATTTCGATTTATTTGTATTGTGTCCTCTACTTGAAATGAGAGCATGGCACTTGCACATACAGCCCCGTCAAGTAATCGTGGGAAACAAACTAGCCGTTTTTGATGGTAGATGCAATAAATGCATGTTGCAAGCCCCTATTCATAACCTGTGATAATAATTTATAGGTACCAACTAAACGGCAGTTTTTTTATTTATATCTTGGGAATGAAATGGATTGAGGGCTCAAATTTCAGGACGACAATGAGAAATACGGGCCTTCATCTGATATCAAATCGATACTACTTTCCGGTAAATCGGAGGGGGGTCCCAAGAACGATCGGAACACGCACCTTTAAAAATACAAAAATTGTGGTCTTTCATTGTTCTAGAATAACCACGGTCCGTTGCAATACTCGAACCAAAATATCAAATTTGTTTCTTCTATTTGTTTCTGCAAAACCAAATATAGTATGCACTATTAATAGTGGAGGTCGAGATCTTTCAGCAAAGAAAGTTTTGGCATATTGCTTCTCCACAATCAAGATTTTTTGTTGCACATCCTCGAAATTTAAATCATTCAAAAAACTTAAAGAAAGTGAAAGCAAGGCGCTTGCAGAACTCATGGCAGAAATCTGTTGGGGTTCACCAGTGGCGGGGGGGTGGCAAAAGGGAGGCATTTTCCTCCTAAATTTTTTTTTCTGGGCCCCCCCCCCCCCCGAGTCCCCCCCCCCGGTCCGAAAAAATGCCGTATTTTTGACAAAATCAGCGATTTGGGACCAAAAAACCTGGGGAAAAAAAATCAACCGATTTTTGGGCCAAATTGTTCAAAATCTCCACAATTTGTATTCCTCCCCCCCCCCATTTAACTTTGCCCCCCCCCCAAAAAATCACCTTATCCCCCGTCCCACCCCCCCCCCCCACCCCCCCCAAAAAAAATACGTCTAGAGCGCCGCCACTGGGTTCAAATATGATAGTACTCAAAATGAAAACTTGATAAGTGGCTCTGTAATCCACTTCTAAACCCCGCCAGCTCCTGATAAAAACAAATGAATCAGTCAATGTCTTTAAATCTGGAACAAAAATGTTATAAATGTTTTTGGCTGATGATAGGAGTAATTAAGTCAAACTGCCTCTTTAATTGACGGGTCATCGCGACAGCCGACCCTTTGGACAATGGACGATCAAAACCAGTAACCACTGACTTGGAAACTGTCATTACTACGGATTTATTAATGGACTTAACTTTACTAACACATTTATCGAAACAGCAGTACCTAAACTTTAAAAAAATCTGCGTGGGGGGTTTGATCATCAATCCGGATGCTCTGCCCGTGTTGAAGATCTCATGGCACTCTGCAGCCCCATGTGTAATTTACGCGATTGAGGAAGCTGGGGTGAGGGATCACTGGTAGCCATTATGTGTCTTTCAATATTATCATGTTGTATTAAAAAGGTGTCTCAATAACAATACCCATGAGTGAATAGAAATCAGAAGCGAACGGTGGGTAAACAAGGAAAATAAAAAGAAGGCGTGAGGAGACGCAGAAGAGGGGCAACAGAGAAGGAAATGTGCCAGCCAACAGTGGGAGGAGGAGAAACCAGAGCATACGCACGGGGGAGGCTACACGGGGGTAAGGGGAACCTGGAGGAGGAATAAGACGACTAGAAGAGTCGAGAAGACGGAGAGGGAGGGGGTGGTGGAAGGAGGCGATAAGTGGTAGACGGAAGGATGGAGGTTGGTATCAATGTAAGGATATTGATTTCACTAGGATTTTTATTTAACCAAAAGTATATAACTATTGTCATCACGAATAACATCAAGCATTTTTTTTCATTAATATTTGGCTATCCTTGTTCTTCAACACTTCTGATAATTGCGTCAGAGGTTATATCCAAAAGGCTGTTTTGTACTACCCATCTGAAAAAAAACTCAACTTACGGCTGAAACGTATTCCTTAGCTACTACCACTGCTCATCAAACCACTCTTTTAGTACCCTAACGTTATTGTTAGGCCAGTAGAAAGTACTAATGTAACGAGTGAAAAACGAGTGCAAACTCTTGTACAAACCACTCCAACATGAGTAGTTTTTACTTCAAAAGAGTGAATATCCACTCCAACAAGAGTAGTAACCTCACTCCCAAAAAAGAGTGATTTCCACTCGTTTGAGGAGTTAAACGAGGACAACACTTTAAGGAGTTAGAACAAGGACAAAACAAAAACGAGTGGAAACCATTCTTTTGGAGTGACTTTTTACTCTTTTTGGAGTGAAAATTCGATCTTTTAAGTACCACCACTCATTTTGGAGTGGTTTCAAAGAGTTTCACTCTTGGGTGGGGTGTGAAATTTCACTCGTTTACAATTAAGAGAAGACAACCAAATAATTGGATCAAAAATATTCATTTTGCTTTGTTACACACGCAAACAGTTCATAAAACCACTGACTTTCCGACTGATGTACCTCTTTTACCCTGTTTTAAAATGGAATTAAGCTTTTATATTAAAAACTTTCTAAGCTATCATTGTTACTCCTGGTTCATGATCTATACACTCACTTTATACCATCTCCTGTTTATGTGTATACAGTGTTTTAAGCTGACATTTATATATGTACAATATGTATATTATATGTTTCATTTTCTAATATTTTTATGTATAATTGGTTTGAGTACTAAATAAAAAAATAAAATTGTAACCTACCGGTAATAATCGTCTTGCCCGCACCGTTTCCTTTCATCACAATAGAGTGGAACTAGTAACAAACCCAACATTAGAAGTATCGGGCGATTTGAACTTGTACTTCCACCTCCCATCCCCTCATCTGTAGAAGAATAATTATTTTGAAACTTTCAGTCGGTTAGCTTAAATGGAGTCAACACTTTTTTTTTAAACAAACATTCACACATTGGTCATTTCTGTTAAGATGGTAATGACTTCAAATGAATTTTAATTTCTGCAGAATCTGTCCCTTGAAGAGTCCATTTTTGGACAAACTGACCATTTGAAGCATGCAAGTATGAATAGATGAGGATGCTATTATCGTTTTCGGACCTGCCCTTGAATAAAATGGTTATTCTTAGGTCTTTTGACTATGCAGAGACCGGTCAGCTGCATAACTTGACTGCGAACTTCCATTAAAAATGGTTTATTGATAAACACAACAAAACCCTTGCAATTAATTGTATTATAAATAATATGCAGTTGCCTACCTCCATCAAAGTTAATGGCGACGTAAGACATATTTTTTTCCTGTAAGGAGATTTCGTTCTTATGTTTAAATGGACTTGTCTAAACTACAATTCCCTCGCGCAAAACTCCCCTCATTGTACACTACTTTCTTTCGTACAAATTAAATTAACAATTAAAAAAAGAATACGACATCATGGAGTATTTTTAACAACTTATAAGAACTGAGATCTTTTGCGTTTGCAGTTTTAAATCACGTACTTCCATGTTAAGTGTCCTAAATTAATAAAGTATATAATGTCGGTGCATTACATAGTGACGGATGTTTGATTTTAACTAATACCAAAATCATCAAAGGGCCAAGTGCTGGACCCTCCAAGTACTACTCATATAATTAATAATCTAATTAGAAATTTTTCTCAATTTGGGATTGACGTCCTATCCTCTTTCCGCAATAATTTGATACACCGACGATATGTGCGAAAATCTTCATGATAGCTTGTTAAGAGCTTTATATCCCTCATCAAACACATCCAAATATTTTATACGCGACCGAAAGGCTGAACATTTAAAGTCGAGCTGGATTATTTTGGGGGGGGGGGGGGGGAGAATTTCTATGAAAAGGAGTTTCATACTAAACATCCCCGTAGCCTAAATCACAGAGTGAAGAACGGATTTAGGTTAAGCGGTCAGACATCTGCCACACTAACATGTTTAGAAATGCATTGACTCGAGGCGTATGCCTTTGTATGTTGAATGTATGTTCTTCTATTTGTGGGTGTGAATCAACACATGGCGTTTTAGCCCACACCCTTCACTGCCTACTGTCACGATTTTGAACATGGTTTGTAATGAAAAGCATCTCCCATATTTCTCGGCATGCACGGTGTGTGGTATTCTCGATTCCCAAATATGTCTTTCGATTATGGATTATGTGGTCAAGAATAAGAGAGCAATATAATGAGCAAAGTGATCCCTGAATGACCTATTGGTCCTTATCGATCTCTTAGTCGCAAATAAGCGCCCTTGTCTCAATGATAACAAACTACCCAGAGTTTTCGGAACTAGAGATAGGATGCCATGTGTTGCGTCTAGCCAGATGAAGGGGGCTACCTGTACATTTATAGATGTTTTTGTGTGCGGATCGGGGGGGGGGGGGGGGTATTGGGGTAATAGACATGTGCAAATTCAAAAATAATCCAATCCTAAATGCATGGATATCTCATCAATAATGACATCTAAACACAAACAAAAAACCCTTGGGTTGTTTGTTTGAAGGCATGCTGGAGAGAGGGGAGTATCCAATGTACCGTTACAAAAAACAACACTGTCTTTTACCGGTACTCATGTCTTTTGAACTGCTGTTTTTGATGTTTGCAATAATTTGTGTTATTTCCTGTGCTTGGAGAATGACTGTTTGTTATGAGGATTCTGGTGGTAAAGGATGCATTACCCATACAACAGGGCAATCTCCTCCACCTACTGATTTTTGATGTTTTCATCAGACCATCTCATGATATATTTTTCTTAGTGTATCGCCAAGCTTTCCCAACCCTTTGGTACGTATTCACAATACTTTTTCGTCTTGAACGCGTGATATTTATGTGATATGGTCCCGAATGCGGCTATAACACGTATCTTTCGAGAAAAAAAAATAAAATTAGAATTTAAATTAGTATTTTTGAATACCATTAGTGCCTTAAATTATTAATTAGAGGAAGATTAAGAGGAAGGAAAAATTTCGCCGCCCGTGTGGGGGTCTAACCCGCTTTGCAGGGTCCGGGTCCAGGACTTAACCGCACTTGATCCATCACAAAAACAGATCACTGCACATACAAGCTCTACAGTATTGAAAAGTGTCTACACTAAAGTGGTAATACTCGAGTAATAAATGACCTTAAATGACCAATGGTATAACCTGTTTCTCATCTGTGTGAAGTTTTATATCCTAGTTCTTCAGGTAGGGGTGACCTTTCATGGGCATTGACTATATATAGAGCATTTTGGGCTTATCGGTGCACTTTGATTGCTTCGTAACTACGAAAAATTCTGGTCACCGATGCGTATGCTGAAAATTGGATCATTTGGTGAATTTCGCTTGTACTTTGGTGTAATACTATGTTGAATTACAGCGCGAGAGTTTTCCATGGATTATAGTGGATAAGCGAGTCAGTGATGTTTACTAGACCAACCGTTCGACTCGATGCGGTTTGTTTTTAATGTTTGTATCGTGATGTCCTATTGGGCACTTTCAGGTCCTTTCAGTCCGTTTATGCGTGGTTTATGGCCAGAAATTACATAATTACTATTTTTCTCGCAGAGACGATCGCATGCACGTTATACGATTAGACAGACATAGATTACATGGTTGCGCACCACCAAATAAATTCGTTTCTGTACAAAATGACCCTAATTTTAAACATCAATTACTCGCTAACGAAACTACTGACACTTAAATTATGGATTACCTTTGACCGCCAAACCTCTACGTCACATTCAGCCAAAACAACCCATATGTTAACCATGAGATATTCGAGCTACTGGAGCGTAATTACTCAGTAGAAAGTCTCACAGACTTTCGATCCTGATATTTTGTTGATTTGCAACTTTAGAGTAATTTCTTACACAAAATATGGCCCAGAAAGTTCACACAGTACACACACAGTTCTGCTTAAACATCTTTATATGTCGAAGTTTGAAACATCAACAATAAAACAATTCTTAGACACTATTTGCATTGCCATTTGAAGACATTCTCGTGCTAATGGGTAAAGCAGCTGTGCATGAATAGCTTATAAATACAGACAGTTATTTTGTCTATGTATACTACACAAATTATGCCTTATTAATATCACCTCTATCTATAGGCTAAAAGCAACAACCAACAAACAAAAACAACCTAAACACAACTATCGTACTTACCATCACCAGTTGGCTTGGGGCTCTCCTGGCCTACCCGTCCCATCTGTTCTGTCCATCTCTCATTGACAACACCAGCAGTACCTGTGCTTCATGACCTTGCGTTGTTTTTTTCCATATTCACCCGTCGCCTACACTGAGAATGTAGTTTGGCCTATAACTTGTCTTTCTCTCTAGGCTGTCTTTCTTTGGTATTCCTCTACACAACAGTTTACTCAACTGAAAGAAACGTTCGAACCAATACACTAAAATGTCTAAATTTGTTAGAACTATACGCTTGGCCACAAACCTCGAGGTTTGTCAAAATAATGAGTGGTTGCTGGGTCTCTCAGCCAACTCTATTGGTCCGATTTTGCAAACAAGAGAAAAGGAGGCCATAATTATCATAGTGATATTTCGTCATCAATTTTGAGTTCATCATCATGTATCCATTGTCCCTGATATTCCCAGAAATAAAAGTGAGTTGACAGTTTATAATCTTTCTAAAGTATTTTTCAACCTTGTTCATTTGGAGTACCATCTTTTTCCTGGTTAAAATAATATGATTTTACCCAGGTCTGCAGCACGAATATATAATTAGAGGCCAATTATTGTATCATGACCATCGCTAAAATGTTTATTTACTAGTTATGATGACTTTTAACTAACTTCTAATAAGAAATTCGTAGCGGTTGTTTGGGGAGACTTATTATTTGTGTTGCGTTTATTTAAAATCATTTTATTCACAGCAGCATGAGCGTAATATTTTTCTTCACAAGTCTTTAATCAGTGTTTATTTAAACATTATTAGAATGCACCTTAAAAAACACGCGACGCCTTGATCATACTCAAAGGTTTTTGTACCAAGTACTACCAGTACAGTTCGCGCGGCGTGCTTCTCCCGGCCTACTCTGTACGCATTCATTCTTCTCATTCTCATTGACACAACAACAGTTTGCCTTTAACTTCCATGACATTGTAACGCTTCATATTCACCGGTCTATGTACATTGTGGGAATATATTTGCCAAGGACTGGTGTGCCATCTGTGGCTTCCATTTGACACGTCAGTTAGTTGAATCTGAAAAAAATGGAAATCTGGTCTAATCAAATCGCCGGAAGGAGAATGGTTGTTGCAACTATTAAAACCAGCAGCAACCGCTCATTTCGTTTAGTGTATTTTACAGTATTTTAGAGAAGCCATTTAAATTAGCGGGTGGTGGGAAAGTCACACTTAAAAAATGCCGATTTACTTTTTATGAAATCACTTTCATTTTTACATGAGTGCAGTGTATTACAAATCGATTCATTTAACAGGATGCTGAAAAACTGTGAATTTTAGCTGCGTGAACAGCACAACACCTCCTCGAATATCATCCGTTTACAATTACAACTTCCAACACGGATAGAAATCACCCAGAGTGGCCTATGGACCATGTTTGCACTGACCTGACGTTCATAACATAAAAACGCATTCCGTCATATCCTGATACTTAAGAAGATATCTTTTGATCATGAATATACTTAAGAAGCTATAGGCCAATTTGCCAATCAACAATTAATTGCCCAAAATTGATTGGAGAAACAGCATCTCGATAGGTTAGCCGCCATGTTGGCAATCATGAGAGTGGCGTAACCAGAGGGTGTGGACTAACATGGGGAACGGAGAGCGAACAAGGTGGTAACTAGAAGAAAGAGTGAAAAAAGAAGGGGAAGGAGAAGGATGGGGAAAGAGACGGGAAAGAGGAAAGGAGAGAGTAGAAGAGTGATTAGAATAGAAAAAGGGACAGAGAGAAGAAGAGAGAAAGGAAAAAAGGAAAGAGAGTGAGAAGAAGAAAGCTTCAAACGAATTTGTTTGTGAATATTTGCTGAGTTTCCCCGCCCCTGGACCCACCTTGGTCTAAGCTATGGCGGGCCCCTGGACCCCATCCATGGAGCGAGGCCCCCAGAGGCTCGGGTTCTGGTTGCTCCCCTGGATCATGATCTTGGTGAGTCCCATTGCCATCTGCAACAAATCTCACTCACCATTCCACTGATTCAGCCCTTTGTCCAGGTAAAATGAATATCTCTTCACACGCATTGGTTGGCTAATAAGGCTGTCCTTTTTATATTTCTTGACTTAGTGCTCCCGAATACCATTTCATCATGGTGATTACAAGGCTTAATAAACCAGTTTTGGTATCACAGACACTACTCCTTGACGGGTTTTAGGTCATACCTCACTTACAGAAGTACCCGAGTGAGAGCACGTGTGGTCCAGTGGAAAGTGCAGGACCTCGTGAATCATGTTGTAGTGCGTTAAAATCGGGAGTTCGAGCCCGCGCCACGTGGTTTGTGTCCCTGGGTAAGATATTTAATCTCAATTCCTTGTCGACCCAAGCGAAATATGGGGAGCTGTTTTGCGTAATGAGTGATATTACCGTCTAAATGCTGAGAGTGATGAGCGCTTGGCCGGCAACCAGTAGATGAAGCGATGATTGTTGACGATTGCCTTATGGCGGCGTAATAATAATGGCAACGGCGCGCTTAGAGACTGTACCATGAAATGTCCACGCAGCATCTTTTTAACTACTCTGTTCAGTACTCGCATTGCAACGCCGCAAGGTTCATAAAGGTAACTCATCAATCGGTGGACATTATTAGGAACCCTGATGCAACTTTCATTCACTCGTATGCTGATGATACTCAGCTTTTCTGTGAGTTTAGTCCAAAGAGTCCAGGTTATTGTGGGCATGCTCTTCAAAAACTTTCAAACTTTATATCTGACATAAATACCTGGATGTGTAAAACATGCTTCAGATGAATCAAGAAAATACACAATTTATTAACATGAAAATAAGCTCAAACATGTGGGTAATTAATATCATATGAAGAATGTTGTTAAACTTCTACCACACCATAACATAAATGACAATCAGTGAAAAATTCACTGACGATCCAGGATTTGAACCTGGCCATCTGACCCATTAGAATAAGTTAGTAGAGATCGGACTAGGTTAACCGAAGGTCCCAGTTTCAAATCCTGGATGGTCAGTGAATTTTTTCACTGGATTTTTCACGTTGGGTGTGGTAGATAGGACAGAAACCGTGGATGAAGCCGGGGTAGAAGTTTAAAAAAAACATTATTCACAGCAATGTATTGTTGGGCCAGCATTGATGTTTTGAAAAATCTGCATCCAATACGGGTAGATCTGGCTGACACATGTTCCTGCATCTCTTTGTGTAAAGACGTTGGGGTTTGTTTGATAACCATGGGTTATTTAATCAACATTGGAGCTATCTGTAGAGCGTAATTACATATTCTAGTTTATGGGGTATTCGAGGGTTTATCACTTTTGATCTTGCAACCATGCTGTACGATATTGGTCTTGCCCCGTTATTGACTATGCCATTACTATATGGCGCCAATGAAATAGATCTCAAAAGGCTCAAGCGCTTGCCATGATAAAGCTGCGCGCTTGGTGTTCGATGCGGTCGTGACAAAAATTGATCAACGTATCAGATACAAAAATCCTTTATTATTGTGATAAGTCTCTTTCACGGACAGGTACCATCATACCTTACTGATGGTCTTAATTTGTTGTGAAGTGTTGGATGTAATTCTGATGATGGTACAAGACGAAGGCGACGGTCTTAATCTGATGTTAGTGTTAAGTTATAGACCGTATTCAAATAGCCAGCCATGTGGTGAACGAGATAGACGCATTCCAGTATACAATACTTCACCTGTCTATGATCCATGTGCAATCGCTAAACATGGATCGATGGATAGTTAATGTATTGTAGTCCTGCAATGTATGCATCTGTCCCCCACATGTCTGGTGACTGACGTCATAGTGAATACGGTCTATCCTGTTACCGAGCTAGATTTGGCGACAGATCATTAATTGGTCTTAGGCTGTGAAACAAGTTAGTTAACTTCTTGTCAATATTAGAGAGGCATCGTTCACCAGTGCTTTAAACGGTTCCTGAAAACATACTTAATTTCTGAAAGGTTAACATTTTGTTACTTTGGATTTGTTAGTTTTCCTTTTTTGATGTATGTCATGCTGTATAAAGTGTATATTTCAATTTCGTATTTTAAGTAGTTCTTGTAAGGCGCTGTGTTCTATGCAGAGCGCCCTTAATGCAGTTATTATTAGGATTATTATTATCCTCCAATAATATAAACCAGGAGCAACAGTGTAGTTATGGCAAATAGTGTATCCTATTGGCCCAACCTACTTGTTCTGTCCGTTACAGGAGTAACATTAAAAATTGCTATTGCTGGAGGAGTAACATACTTTGCTTAGGCCAATTGTCCACTGGCTTTTGGTAGTCAGAGGACGAGGCCGTGGTCCCGGTGTAGCAAGTAATTATAGTCCGGCGTAACTCATAGCACTGGCGTACCCGGGGGGGGGGGGGCTTGGGGGCCTAAAGCCCCCTCATCAAAGTATCAAGAAAAAGAGGAAGGAAGGGAAAGTGGAAGGGAAAAGAAACAAGAGGAAAAAGAGAAGGAGAAAAGAATGAACAGAGAAAAAGAAAAGCAACATGGTTACATTTTTTGATTTTTTTTCATTGCAAAAAAATGAGGATCAAAGTGTCGGAAGAAGTACGCAAGGAAAGGCGGTTTCAGGTCTGAAACCCTAAAACCTCAGGAGCTTGCGGGGGATCTCCCCCCTCGACCCCCAACCGGGGCGTTGCCCGGACACAAGAGGGGCCCTAAGGCGGGCCTGGACCAAATCCGTTAGTCGCTCCGCTTTCATGGTTCGAAACCCATTTAGTCCAGCCCCCTTCAATAGAATTTCCTGGGCACGCCTTTGCATTAGTCCGCGGAACAATGGTGAACACTAGGGCAATCGATTAGTTGACTCTTCACGCAACATTTAGTTTCAACGATTTATTCCGTTATCGCCTATGGATCCCCGACTGTGGCTCCACCGGACTATATTATTGCTTCCATCACACTGATTAATATAAACAGCTAAGGGCAACTAGTTCACTTCTCCTTATACGTTCAGAACGCCTTAGGTCCTTTCTCTGCATCTGCATTTACTTTCAAAATTGCGTAGATGTAAAAACAAGTGTGTTACAAACATTTTGAAAACATGATATATGAATGGATATTTTAAAAACATAGACAATTCTTTGTTAATGTGTACATACACCCAATACGCCCCTATAAACATGATGAATATTTTTAATTAGAAAATATCAACAAACCAAAAGAGTTTAAAGAGGAAATAGACACTAGGTACCGTGAAAATTTGAAGAAACTATTGCTAATGGTAAAGCATCGTGAAATGCAACTTAAAAACACAAACAGTTACTTGTCTATGTGTACTACACAAAATTAGCTTATACCTTTATCTATTGGCTAAAAACAACACCAACACAAGAAAACCAATTTAAGCCAAAATATGCGTTACTTACAATCACAAATGTTGGCTGGGCTTCTCCTGGGCTACCCTTGGCCCATCTAGTTCTTGTACATTCGCATTGACACACCAGCAGTAGCCGGTGCTTCCATGACATGCGTTGTTTCATATTCACCAGTCGCCGTACAATGAGGAATGATTAGTTGCCTATAATTGTCTCTCGAGGCCTGCTTTGTTTCCCTCGGGACAATTGTGACTCAACTGAAAAGACGTTCGAACCAATACACTAAAAGTATAATTTGTTAGACACTATACGCTTGGCCACAACATGCGAGTTGATAATATAATGAGTGGTTGCTGGGTCTCTCAGCCAAATCTATTGGTCCGGATTTTGCAAACAACAGAAAGGAGGCCTCATACTTAGAATAGTAATTTCGTAATCAAGTTTGAGTTTCATCATCCTGTATATCAATTGGTCACTGATATTACATAAAGAAAATTGAGATGACAGGTTATTAATCTTTCTAAATATTTTTCAACCTTTTTCATGTGGAGTACCAGCTCTTTCATGGTTAAAATACTATTATTTTATCCAGGTCTGCGCACGAAATCTAATTAGAGGCCAATATGTATCATGGACAGTACTTAAAATGTTATGTACTAGTTATGGATTTGACTAACTTCCTACATAAGAAATCGTAGCGTGTTTGGGGAGGACTTATTATTTGTGTTGCGTTTATTTTAAAATCATTTTATTCACAGCAGGCAGGGCGGTATATTTTCTTTAAATTCTTATCAGTGTTATTTAACATTAATTAAGGATATGCAACTTAAAAAAACACGCGAAGCCTTATCATACTCAAAGGTTTTTGTACCAAGTACCTTACCAGTCACAGTTCGGGCGTGTCTCCCGGGCCTACTCTTGTACCATTAATTTTCTCCATTATCATGGACACACCACGTTGCCTGTACTCCATACTTGTAACGCTTCATATTCACCGGTCTCTGTACATTGTGGAATATATTTGACAAGGACTGGTGTGCCGTCTGTTCTTCCATTTGACACTGTGTTAGTTGAGCTGAAAAAAATGGAAATCTTGTCTAATCAATCAAGTTCGTAATAATCTAACCGGAAGGAGCAGGGTTGTTGCAAACTATAAAACCAGGAAAAGCAAAACCTCATTTGTTTGTGTAATTTTACGTATTTAGAGAAAGCATGGTAATTAGCGCGAATTCTCACTTAAAAACTTGCCGATTTTACTTTTTTTATGAAACACTTTCATTTTTAATGAGTGCAGGTAATTACATATGATTCCATGGAATTGCCTGAAAACCTGTGAATTATGCTACGTGACAGCACAAACACCTCATTGACATATCTCCGT